>JAOBRD020957572.1:0-12166 GCA_027575215.2 Hydrozoanthus sils
GGGTGGAGAAAAAATTGAGAAACTAATAAACTTCTGGGGACATTTATTTGGCACCTGAGTGTTTTAGTACCAAACCACTGAAATATGTGGCTGTTAAAATTAATTATTCTTTGGGATCCTGCAGCAGGATCAATGCATCATTAGTTCACAATTAATATTAGAAGAATGAGTTCTACTAGCAACACTAGAAAACTGAATCAAGTTACAGTACAAGAGGCCTTCATCATTTACCTCACTGGCACAAACTGTCCAAGTCTCAGCCTGTTCTTCATACACTTTTCCCTTACTTCTTTCTTTTCTGCTGTGGACTAATACAGTAAGTATAAGGATGACTATAGCAAGTTAAATATTTAACAAAGAAAAATGTAGGTCTGCAAGCTTTGAAGTTTGGAATTATGAAAAAAAAAACACTGCAAAAAGCAATTAACTTCAATGTAAATGCAACTGATGTTTGCAGTCGAGAGCTATAATATAGGCCATGGAATTCTTTACAGTACTTGTTTTTAGAACTATTCTGGTAACTTGAGATGAACTTTACAGTTTGTCGACCACTACTGAACTTTCCGAGACCTGTGTACACTTTATACAGTCATGCAAGTTACTCTGAACATGGTCTAATTTGAATCTTTTAGATGAAAGAAGTTAGATTTTAGTTTTTGACAAAGCAATAACTAAAAGCCTGCTATAAACTACTACAGTTTACACTCACCATTATTGCTTAGAACCTGAAACAAGTTTAACTCATCAACCCTTGAATGCAGACAATAGTGTTCGTACTAGTGACAGTTGCTCAAATGATAACAGGCCACCCTTAATATACACAACATTTAAAAGGTTTCTTCAACTTCAACTTTATTCCATCACTACTATACATTTATATAATGATTTTACACTGTTTTTTAGAAAATATATGTAGCGCTGAGTAGTCTACTGAAAGCATAGACTGCTTATAACATGCAGACCCCCTTAGGGTAAATGTTAATATAGCTAATAAAGATTCATATATTTGGCTGTTGACCAGATTATTCAAGTAATATTTGAAAGTTATGACATTTACACACAATAAGGCCAGACCAATTTAATTCCCGGGAGCAAGTACCTGACTGACCCTATTTTATGGAAAGCCAAAAAAAATAAAACGGACCATAAAATTTTAATAAGTAAAAAAATAATTGCCCCATTTATTCTGTTGAAAGGGTAATGAAAGCAGCTGTTGGTAAAGTTTTACAGTCTATTTTTATGCTTGCAACTATACAAAAACGAGTTTATTCTGATATACAGTATCAGTGTTACAAATGGACATTTTTTAATTGAATTGACGGAAACAACGACTGGAAGTCACTGCTCAACAACAGAACTTTTTATTTTCATGCATTATCAAGACATACTAATACAAGTAAAATTAAATATAGATATGTTTTTTTGTTGTTTCAGTGCCAGTTGTTTTGTTTTTCAAAAGTTGCCAGATATATTTTGGTATTAACAAAATTTGGTGAAATAATTGAAGATTGACTTTGTACCACAAGTCAGCGAATTACGAAGACATTACAAGCGATTCATTCATTGAACTTTGTATAAGCCGAAACCCCGGCCCTTTTTGAAACTTTTAAAATTCAAACAAAGAAATATTCTTTACATCTGCATAAAAAGCTGAACTCAAAAATTCAAAGGTTAAACAATTGAAATTCTTGTACTAGGGGTCAACATTAAAAGTTGGGAAAATATCATTTAAAAAAACTTGCAATGCAGAAGTGTGGGGAAAATCCAGTTGACCAATCAGTGCTGCTCATTCTCATGCCATAATGTCTGTGTTAATTGAGCCATGAAGTAAACAAGTTGAAGTCACATAATTTCTTAGAAACATACTCACATTGTGTTTTGAACGCTTGGAAAACAATGTTTTATAAACAAAAACAAATGAATTCAAGCCGAGAGTTGTTAATTTTGCAAAAGGAAAGAATAATTTGTCTGCTGCAAGAGAGTTCGGTGGCTGAGGTCACGCTCTCTGAAATGCCTAACAAAATTTGCAAATCATTGAGAAACATGCAAGCGGCCTGAACCGAAAGATATCATAACAGTTGCAGCGATCATCTGGGTTACTTGATTCGAATTCAGGCACTGGAATGGGGTAAAGAGCACCCTGAGTTGAGTGTTGATTTAAGGGCTACAAGTTGGTGTGCCCAGTTTGTGCAGAGAGGTAATCTTCAGTGTTTCAACAAAAAACAAAAATTGCACAGAATCTCCCAAGCGACCTGGAAGACAAATCACATCTTTTCAAACATTTATTTTCAATTATAAAAAAAGTTCTCAAAATAAGAATAACATGTAAATGGCCAACCATATTTTTTGTGTCATGTTGATTTCATGAACAGTGTACGTTCTCAGCATTTTGTCATGGAATTATTTGTGTAGTACATTTGATTTATGCCACAAAGAGTAATAAATTATGAGTTCTTTTGATGATTTCTGTTTTTCAAAAGTTGATGTTTGTTGCACAATTCGACTCCCAAACTATGCATTAAAAATTTGGGGTCAAATTCTCGGCGAATACACCAAGATTTACGGTACTTTAAGAATGGCACACAAATTATTTTTTGTTTTGAGGTAATGTATTAATTTAAAATTTCAATATATTGACCCTTTTTAAATGTGAACTTTGAAAAATCACTACAGATGCAGGGTTTGCCATAATGAAAGCTTATGTTGATATTCAAAGCCAAAGCAAAAACATTTTTAATTTTTTTTTATTTTGCTTTTTTTTTCCGACCGACCGACCCTTCAAATTTCGAAAAAATCCGTGCTCCCAAGAATTAAATTGGTCTGGCCTAATATAAATCTTGTTTCGAATGTTAACTGAAAATTTTGGCTCAGGACTTAAAGTGCCTATCTCACCAGTTTATTGACGATTTGGAGTTACTTTTCACACTTATGAAAAAAACAAGGAAAAGGTAAAACGTCTTGAAGGGAAAAGTCTTCAGAGATGCCAAAAAAGTTCTATATTGTTTTCAAACTATTGCGTGTAATAAAAAGACTAGGTCACGTTTCACCACTTGAATTGTTGATGCACTTTGAACTCAGAACCATAGTATGCCATTTTATGAAAATTTTGTAAACTTTAGTGAAACAGAGTGCTCTCCCAGTGATCTGCCAAAAGTCTGTGTAGCTTGCAAGATCTGCTCAGTCACATGGTTACTCTAACTACTCTTACTACTCTGATGTAAGCCATAAATTCGATACCAACCTTTTCACGAGAATGATAAATGACATTCAGTCATGACTTTATGGAACTTTTGGAAATCAATAAAAGATTAAAGAAAAGGAGAATACACAAAATTACCCAGACATTTATTTATTAATGTCATTCAATATATAAATATTCTTTAGAAATGATCGATAAACTAGTCAGATAGGCACTTTAATATTTCATTTTAACCAAAAACTTTCCAAATACCCTTAAGAAATCCCAAACTTGTTAGTAAATGGTTACAAACATACAAAATTTTATTACTGTTTAAAGTAAAAGTCAATTCAAGTATTTTTGGGCTCAGAAACAACAGAAAAAGGCTGTCTTGTTTTCGCTTAGCTAGAAATTGTCAAGTCTTGACAGTTAAATCTTAGTCATAACTACAAATAATTATATACTCACAGCTGCAATTAGTAGCTCTTTATTAACAGTCATACACTTATCCAGATTCATCTTCAATTTTTCCATCCCATCCTGAAACAAGTGAAACAGCCATTCACTCCTTCACAGTCAATGCGAAATTTAAATCTAAATGTGTTCAATTTAGTGACAAGGTAGTTTAATTTGAACCTATTGATCGTTACTTAAAAATTAGTTTGGTGACCGAGGCCCAGAATGTTAAACTCAGACAGGAGCAGTACTTGATATCTGTTGCATTGTTATTTCTAGCAGCTATAATCCTCCACCCCCTGTCTAGATCAGAGCTTATGGCAATAAACCTAACTAAAGCTGTTTTCTATTTAGTTTGAATATTGAAAAAAAACTAAGCCTTCACTAAGGCGACTTTACACATTTTTAAGACTACTGTAAACTTAAAGATGAATTTACTAAAGTGTGCAGAACAATAGACAAGTATAATTTGTGATAAATAAATTATTGTCACCGTGAGATGATGGGAAACAATGATTGGTCTCAATAGACCTTTTACATAAGTGGTGACAATCTACAAATTCTTTTGTCAATATTCAAATAAGCCCTACAAATTCTTGAGCTATACTTTCAAAAAAATGTTTCTCAAAACGAGGCTAGTTGGTGGTAGGGCTAACTTGAATACAGACAAAAGAATATTTAAATTGCCACCATTAATTTTATGCATGGAGTCTATGGAGCTAGCCTAGGTGCAAAAGTAGCCAAAGGAAAATGATGATTGGTTTCTTTAATTATTAGGTAAACTGTAAGGAATAGTTTTGAAATGTTCAAACTTACTTGTTGATTCTTTAGTTGTTGTTGGTAATCATCAATCAACTAAAACAAAACAGCGAAATAAATAGTTTCATAGATAAACAGCAGTAAAAATTGACTACGGATTAATTTATGTTCAGTTCTTAAAATTAATGTTTCCAAAGTCTAATGACAATGACACCAATAATTTTGTGTCATCCTAGGTAACAATCACTATCACTGAAAGGTCTCAAATCAACAGTAGAACATTATTTTACTAACAATTTTGTACATGCAATAGAGTGGCTGATTTTTATACAAGTCAAAACTGATGGGCCCTGCTCTAAACACAATATTTTGCCTTAAAGACCTAGCGAAAAACTAAAACCTCCAAACTTAATTTTTGGGTAAAAAAAAAAAGATTTGAAAATGGTGCTGAAATGACTTTTAACCATTATGATGCAAACTGGTTTTGAAAGAACGGGCAGTTGTTTGTTTTCTGTATTCTCATTTTCAATGCACATTGATCCTTACCCGTCGCAGATCATCAATAGTGCCATCTTTCTGTTGAGAAGACTTCAGGCCACAAGAAACACTGTGATCCATTTCCTGCAAAACCAAATCAGTTTCTCCAACAATTACATTAGCTGACTATGCATCTTTCTAAACAAATGGCACTCCATGACTTTCAAACCAAACATTTTATAGGCATCCTTAAACCCTTACATTTTCACTGGCCTAGATCTTAAAATCATTTTACCAGACATAAACTTCTAGTAACTCAGCAAATTTTAAAAAACCATACCTTATTTGCTAAATTTTACTTTCATCAACACTAATTGTTTAAATCGCTCACAAGTTAAAACACTAAGCCTAGTATAATAAAAATATATTGCTATTAAACCATAAATTATACTCTGTTGTAATATAGAACTAATTCTTACCTCCATTCCTTTCAATGTAAGGTTAGTCTGCAAAAACAAAACATTTGCTCTTTAAAACACCCCTATTCTTAGTTTTCACGCACTCCCTTGAGAAGCAAAAGACAAAAGATGAAGCGGCCTTGTTGGTGTCCTACACAAAAGAAAAAATTAAATTCTTTTGTTCAAGGACACCAACATGGCTGCTATGAACACCAGGTGAAAACCAGCAATTCTTTCTCAAATCAGCACCAACCTCTGAGATAGAAGACGGTCACTTGTATCAATTATAGTCACAAAAAATTTTATAATATTTTAACTAAGAAACATGTAACACTTAACAAAACTACTGAGAGAAAAAATACAAACTTGATGTATAGCCATGTAATAATAAAATTATTATAATATATAGAACAACAATAATATAACATACTTATTAAGATAATATTAAGCACCAGGATTCAAGTTTGGACTCATGTCATTGTTTATTACACAAATTTCAGTTATCACATAGCCCTAGGTAAAGGATTGGTCTCACCCCCTATGAACAATAATCATTCATATGAATTTAGAAGGGAATTCAAAATAAAACTTTTGTAAATAACATCAGATACAGTGTCTTGCTCAAGGAGACAACAGAGGGGTCTGACTGGGGCTGGCTCAAACTCACGACCCTAGGATTACAAGTCAAACATGCTTAACTGCTTGGCCACTGTGCCACTGCAATTTACTTCCTACATGCAGATCCTAAATTACCCAAACTCCTTGACTTTAACTTCTTACCTGTGTACTCTCATGGACATATATTGCACTTGAGTCCAGTCCATCAGAATCATCATCTACATGTGCAGCAGAATGATTGGACAAAGTTGCAATTGGGCGAGGAAGTGTGGATCTGTTTTCATTTGAGAACTGTGGGGGCTAGAAATAGAGGTCCTAACTTTTTAAATGCTATAGTGAACCAATGTCAAACTATAATAGCAATGTTCTAACAATAAACTCAAGAAAACAGTTTTGAGTGCAAAAGGTATATAGCAATGTGACAGTGAAATCATATAATCCATGTACATTTAAAGGCAAATGACCTGCTCTAGTTTTAGATTGATAGCAGACTTAAAACTGTATATAGCTTCAGTCATTCCAGAGAAGTCTTGCAAAACAGGAGTTTATTTACCTTTTACCCCAATAATATATAGAAGTGAAACAGAATACAGAAATAAGAGGCAGAAGGATGATATGCACAAATACTCTATAACACTACTTTAATGAGAATCATAATCTACTTCAAACGTAATTCAATTTTATTAAGTTTCAAGTGGCAACTAGCTAATTCTGAAACTGCTCAGATGTTGGGGGTAACTGGTGGTTTTTAATGGTGCAAGAAACCAGATAACCTAGAAAACACCTTGAATGTTGGAGTGGGACCACAAACCCAGCTTGCATACTTCCCCAGCCGTGAATCGAATCCGGGTTGCATTGGTGAGAGGGGAGCCCTCTACCACTACGCCACCCGTAGCCTCCAATATTACTACTTTTTAATCAAGGAAAAGAGGGAAGGGTTATTGCTTTACAGGTGTTTTTCATTAATTTTTTGGTTGGTTTTCATTTCCATGTAAAAAGTAAATGAATATAAAGATTGAAATGCGAAGAAATCTTACAGGTTGGACTGAAGCAAATGATGTGAGCAAATTGACTTGGCTCCTTGATTGTGACTCATTCTTTGGAAACAAAATTGCAAGGAAATAATTATTAGTTTCTTGCCAAAATCCACAAACTAGATATACCACATTTCCTCAAATAATAGCTGTCCCTCGATTAATCGCCTCCCTCAAATAATGTTTCTCGAATAATCGCCACCCCCCCCCCACCCCCCTTTATTGCTTTACTGTATAGATTTGAAATAATTGCTTCCCTCAAATAATCCCTTTCTCTTGAATAATTTGTCCCCTTTTGGTGGGAAAATAGAAATAATTGCCCCCGGCTTTTATTCAAGGAAATATGGTATATATTGACCATGCAGTACTGTACAATATATTGAAACACATTTATCCTTATGTCTTAAGATTACTTTTTCCCAGCCACTGTATCTGAATCAACAGAAATTGAATATCATTGATTTTGTTAATACTATTGTTTTTGATATTCCGAAATTAAGCACTAAAAGATGTTAGGTTAAAAGTGGTTTGGGATGTTTTATAATTTGTTTGCATGGCTACAAAGTCAATGTTTATAAGTTATATATAGAGCTCTGTTAATATTATTAATATGATTTAACATAATTTCTTATGTATAATAATTATGGTTGCAGAGTTCTCCCAAGAGTAGAGGTACCAGAGTTGATGTGTCCTCATAACTTTTGCTTCGACTGCTCTTCCCTTGTTACAGAATTTATTCCTGCTGATACTGGAGTCATTATAGGATATGACAGCAGAAGACAGTTGTCAAATCGGTTAATATGGCATTGTTTGGTCAAAGGATAACCCTGTTTCAATTTGTTTCCTGAGAAAATTTCATTCAAGTCTTACTATATTCTGTTTGTTTTATTTTTCAAAGAAACAGCAGAGTGGTGCAGGAGTTAGAGCAGGCAGCACAATGCTGCTGTCTCAGTCTGTGGAGAGAATTTTGACTTAACAGCTAATCAGATGGTTAGACTATATGCAACTGGGGGATTATCAAGTCAAACAAATTCACAGACAAAAAAAAAATCATTAAATTAAAGGTTAGTCTTAATTGAAGCCAAGGAACCTTAAATAGCATTCCAAACCACTTGGTTGCTCATAATAACTATCAATGATTTATCAATAAATGAGAGTGGATATATAGATCTGACATCATCTTTACAAGTCGACACTCCAGTTAGAAAAATATTAATGTGTAATGTTTTATAAACAACATTTCAATGTTCTACTGGCAGGATTACCAAGGTTACGGATGAAAATTTACAATTCAAGAAAGTAAGTATAAGATTAAAACAATACCAAGGCTATTATGCTAAAGTTACCAGAACTGGGAAAGACAAATTCTTAAAGCACCACAGAAAAAAAGTTAACACTCACTTTGAAATACTCGGCGATGCTTTTGGTACCAGAGTCAGATCGTCCTGTCTTACTCTGACCATAGCTTGGTGAACCATCAACACCAGCCTTTCGTTTTCTACCAGCAAGTTTCTCACTTCTACCACTAGGGGTCTGTTAGTGATAAATCTATATCAATTATTACAATACAGGTTTTGAACACCACAGTCATATATTTATAATTATATAAAACTCCTTTCAGCCTCCTGTAAATGACAAACTTGGTGCTCTCCACGAACAGTACCAAGTTTAGCCATAGACTAGTAGGGTACTGAATGGTCCCTTAAAAATGAAAGTCTTGGCTAATTATGGCTTGTTCTCAAAATCTTATCATTTTTTTCTCATACCCTGAGGTTTCACATTTTTTTGTCTCACATTGTCTCACAAAATGGCTCTCATTCTCTGCATTTTGAGTAGAGCTCGAAATCTCTACTTTACTAAAAAATTTATTTAGTATCTCTGTATTTCAAGTCTTGTTCCTTATTTTGTAATGGAACATCTTGGTCTCAGATTATCTGTTGCTTTTCAAAGTCTTGGTAGCTCAGACATTCTGGGATTTACTACTCGCTTGCTACCCTATCCCTGCTAATAGAAATCCAGTTTTGACTAGTAGGTTTCTAATTTCTACTAGCCTTTTTTGCCAGTAAACAAAATGAAATTGACCAAAATAGTTTGTTTTTCTCAAGAAGACGCCTTGGAATTTCATGGTTAAGATATCATGCTACTGCCAGGGCATGTGCTGTTCAGAAACTAGTACTTAGTAAAAATGTAATTACCATTATGTTTTAAAGGATGTCGCTCATTACATTGTTGTTTCCAAATTTACTAGCATTTCTGCAGTCATTGGACCAAGCCACCCTCAACACTTGGCTAGTATTAATTTTTTTTGGTTAGCAACATCCTAAGTTGTCACTAGCCACTGGACCTAGTTTAAAAGTTAGTGTTGAGCCCTGTAATAAATGGCATTTTGTCTATGAAAATAAGTATATAGGCTGTCAAGACACATGCTGATCAGCTTGATGTTGCACTGGAACTGCCTGGAACATGTTCACTGACAGAGTATAAAGTGAATAAGGTCCTCTGATATTTTGGATCTACAAACATACACTGGCCCTTAACAAGAAACTGTTGTCATCCAAGTTTTATCTTCACTTTGGGTAAAAAGTACTCTTCAACCTCATGGCCTGTAAAGTTCAGCAGAGAAAGCAGAGGAATTTGTTCACCAATTATAGCAGAACTCATTACTGTCAGCTGACTAAAGTTGCAGTGGTTGGATTTAAGGAATGCAATTCACAAATGACTAATTAGTTGGCCCTAAGAATTCTCATACCTCATTCAACGCGTCCCCTTTGTCACTGCCCACTGATGATACACTTGCATTACTGTTCTCATTGATCGGCTGAAGAATGGAACACAAAACAATGTCGAGGTCAGTCAGAGAAATATCGCCCGTATTCTCTCAAAAATGCAAGCGATGGAACAATGGCACTGCTTGTGAAGACACGAGGTCGCGTTTAACGTATACACAAACATGTACAGACAGAACATATACCGTGGTGCATAAAAAAACGGGAAGAAAAAAAATAGCGAAATTCAAATGAAATCATAAAACGTGAAAAAACTAAATCATCTACTACCTCAGTTATGAGTATGTTACTGGTTTTCCTATCGTAAATAATGAATAAAATGAATTAACATTTCGCCTACCCGACCCGAACTCGATGTTAAACGTGTTTCCAAGAGATCTCTCTTACGTGGGTCCAACGCTTCTAGTCCAGCAAAGTTTGTCTCAAATTCAAGAGCTCCAGGGTCTACTAAAGAAGAAGAACTCTAAATTATCCTGCTACAATCTTATTATTGAAAAAATAAGCTTTCAATTCGTCCAACGTGGCTTGTACTTACTGAGCAACGACCCCTGGCGGTTTCGCCGAGGTGATCTACTGATTGACGTACTGTCTTCGTGCTCGGAAAGTTGCAGATTAAATGCAACTGGACTCTGTCTTGTTGAGCCCATAGGCTCTCCCATGTTGTAAAATCATTCCATGCTGGTCAAACTCGACAAGTTCCCACAAACAACGAGGAAACATCAAAGAAATGATCACCTTCCCTCGCACTGATGGTTCGCGCCGCGCTTTGACCTGGTTACCTGGCCAGGAGAGGCTACCAAGCCACAGCACGTCCAGAACCTGGCATAACACGATACTCAGCCGTAGTTGACACTTTTTCCGTGGAAATCTAAATAGTTTTTTATAAGAAGTGTAAAACATTTTATTATAGCCAAGAAACTACTGCTTGGTAGAATTTTGACTTTCCCAGGACTAAAGTAAACCACCCTTTCAACAACGAAAATGAACACAGCCCAACCGATGTTGGTGGTCTAGTATCATTACAACTTACTAGCAATATTTCAAGGCCATAAATATCCCAACAAAACTCCCGATTAATGTTGAACTAGGTGTAGAGAGGCTCAACCATTCGTCTCGATGAAGAGTTGATGCTCTCAGAATTTTTGGCGCACAGTTAAAAGGCGCTACGTGCACTACATACACTGTCCGCTGAATTCGGAACTGACAGCTGGCCATGGCAGGGTCGTAACGAGGTTTTTTTTTTTCTGTGATCGCAGTTTTTAGGTGATTTATGATTCGAAATACTGTGATCCCTTATCTCAACTGAGCCGCTCCTTTTGCCGGCAAAATCCAAAAGTAACGGCCGGGGCCGTTATTTTCGGAATTTTACGGTAAGCATTAAGATGCACGTAAACATCAAGCAAAAGTCAGGATAAAAGCACAGAACATAGCAGATATATAATTTTTTTTCTGTGATACCAAAATTTTCAATGATCCCGATCCTAGTGCGTTTGATCCCGATCCTGACTTGGGCGTGCCAGGGCCAGCGCATGATCCCTGATCCTTGAATACCTTGTTAAGACCCTGCCATGGGATGGTGGGGTCTATTGGGCAACGCCCCTAAGGTAAATGACGTGATTATTTTAGCTTGTTGATTTAATTTTATGGAACTGGCGAAATATACTGTTAAATACATTGCCGACGCAGAGCACATATACATCTCGCCTAAAACTACATACTGTTTTTTTTCCAATAAGAACCAGTAAATTTGGCCGAGGCTCATTGTTCTTAATTTTTTGAAGATTTGAGCCTCAAATTGTTCTTTTTTATTTCCGAGAAACTGCAGAATACCCTGCCACCTAGTACCATCTTTTGTTCTTGATTGTAATGCGAATCTATTTTTATGGAACGAGGATTTTTGTGTGCACTAATGGTGAACTAAAAATTAAGCCTAAAGTATTTCAATGCGTTCATTGGAAAACGTATTTGATCAATTCATCCCCGCGTATTTATCGTGGATTCTCCGATGTTTTTCAGTGATCATGACTGGGAAACATTTCTCGTCCATTTTGTATGCTATCGAGCCCAAGCCTCAGCTTTTTCTTAAATTTGGCCAATTTGAACCTCGTTGTTCTTATATGAAAAAGCGTGTACATTAAAGTTGATTTTTACCGTTTGACAAGCAAATTAAATGGGCGGCGGGCACCCCCTTCCCCTCCGTCCAGTAATTTTCTTACAAACAAAGCAAGTTTTGAATCTATAGGAAATTTAAAGATTTTATGTACTTAAAAACGCAGAGTTCAATTTTAATAATTGGCTAGTTGTTTATCTTTTCGATTTTTTACAATTTTCGCTTTAACCCCTAGCCTGTGAACAGGCTCTTCGACGAAATGAGTGGGAAAGTGGACTGGGACTCCCGAG
>JAOBRD020957680.1:0-12163 GCA_027575215.2 Hydrozoanthus sils
ATCTAAATATATGAATTTCCTGGTTTTTACTCAAGAATAAAGAACATTAAGATTTAAAGATTTAGAACTAAATGGAACCTTTTTGAATGAAAACTCAGAAGGAAAAATTGTGAACTTCGACCAATACTTAATTGTGAGTAAATAAAAGCATAGGGTTTCAAATTAAACTCATTATAATCGTACTGATAATGTGCTGCTGATAAAGCTGCAAAATTCAAAACTTATAGTGATTTTTCTAGCCAAATTGTTTTTTAGTGTTACTGTAGCTTAGCTTGGGTTCTTTTTTTGTCAATATTTTATTTTTTCTATTCTTTCCCCTTACATGCTTTTTTTATAAGAACAATGAGGCTCAGATTGGCAAAAATTTAAGAACAATTTAAGAACAAGCTGAGGCTCAGACTTGATGGCTAATTGTTTTTTAAAGTTTGCTGAGCTTCGATCTTCAACTGAACAATACAGAATGGAGAAATGCTTCGCAGTTTATAATGACTAGAAATCGTCACTGGGAAAATGGGTTAGCGAATTCATTTTTTAACACATGTATTGCAACACCTGTTTGGCTTAGTTTTTCTTCGATTTAAAAACATATAGAAATAAGAACAATTTAAGAACAATTTGAGGCTCATATCGCCAAAAAATTAAGAACAATGAGGCTCGGCCAATATTACTTGTTTTTATAAAAAAAAGTGTGTATCCAGCTAAAAATGGTTTCACATAAACTTAAATTGCTCTTGAAACCACTGCTTGAAAACCTACAAAATGACCATTCATTTTCTTTGTCTTTACCAATAGATTCTAAAAATGTCCATTGATTCAACAAATCAGAAGTTTGTAATTTTGTTGAAATTTTATGTCTTTGATTTTCAAAGATTTAGCAGGATAAGGGTTTATTGAGTTAATGCAAATTTTTTCCCCATTTTAACACCATTTTGTGAAGATTTTTCTTTCACTTCCTTCATGTTATCAGTGGTGCCTTTCTATCTTGCTGATTAAAGAATTCAAAGTATGACATAATTTCCTTTCTTGATTGTTTCCAGTTCTCCCCATCGGATGAAGATGAGATCGACTCTTCATACTACAAGAACTATGATGCTGTTATTTTTGATATCCTGAAAGTTTCTGCTGAGGATTTTGCTGTAAGTATAGGACAATATCTTATCACTTGAATGATTTGAGTGTTTGTTTTCTTTATGGCACTTAGATTATAGTATTTCTGAGAAAAATAATGGTTTCTTGTTTTTGCAGAGCCAGTTAACCATAAAAGATCTCCCGTTATTCAAAGCAATAACTCCAGAGGTATTAAAGAGTGTTAATTTTGCTTGTTTTTTTAGATAGCTAATAATAAGTGGACTTCCATGTTTTCTAAGTCAAAGAAAAACAAGTTCAGACAATTTTAACATTTTTAACAAAAATACAATTTAATAATTCTAAATTTGATGTATTGTCATAAATACAATTTTTAGAGGGATTACTCTTTTTTAAAAAATACTTAGTTTGCAGTGTATAAGTCAACACCATGCATAAGTCAACCCCCCATTTTGCAGCTAAAAAAGTACAAGTTTTAGAGTTCCCGTGTATAAGTTTGTAACAAAAATTTGAGAAAGAAATACAAAAAAAACCCAATAACACACAAATTACACAATAAGCGAAGTATGTAATTATTAGTCATTTCATTTTTTTTGATAATCAATTGTTTGTACACAGTATACTGTAAAGATCACAGAATTCTTTCTTGCTTGAAGTACTTATCATCTAAATGCTGGTTTTAAACGTTTTTATAGAGTTTTAAGGGGTGTTAAAAAAAATTTTTGTTTTAATCCATGTATAAGATGAGTGTGATTTTTAGACGTGAGTTTTTGGTGTTAAAGTGCTCTAAATACAACAAGAAACCTTTAAATTATGGTGAAGGTGCTATGTTTTGAAAACAGCAAAAAATATGCCATTTCCTTTCTTTATAGTAAGCAGTCAATTGATAATAATAATAATAAAAATAATAATAATATTAATGATAATAATGATAATAATAATGATAATAATAATAATAATGATAATGATAATGATAATGATAATAATAATAATAATAATAATAATAATAATAATAATAATAATGGTAATGGTTTATCTGCCAAGGGCGTTGGGAGGATGTGGAATGAGATTAGTAGAGGAAGAGTATAAAATGACTAATATCAAGACAGTCATTAAGTTGTATAGTAATGAGGAGTTGACCATGAGCGTCGTACGGGAGTTTGAAGAGAATGCAGCTCATCAAGGCCACTAGTTGCTCGAAAAAGAGGCAAGAACATTTACAGAGGAGTTGGGGATCACCCTTGACCTGAGCTTCCCGCACCCCAAAACCTCAAACAGAGCAGATGTACCTAGAGATAAGATCAAGAGGCATCTTAAAAAGGTGGCACTGGAGCTCTAGGCGGAAAACTGAAGTCAAGGAAAAGTGATGGCAAGGAAAGCTCCTCACATCTAGATGGGAGGATGACCAGGTTGCTTTGCGTGGCTGAAAGATTGGGATACAGCACCAACACATACTATTGCGGGGATGATTGAACTGTATGAACAGTTGACACCAGTAAAGGTGTATTACATGAGCAAGATGCATACCAATCAACTAAAGAACACCCTCTGTAGGTTTTGTGGCAAAACCCCTGAAAGTATACATCGTGTGCTGGCGAGTTGTCCTGTGTTGCTCAGAATAAGTACCTTGCGCATCATAATGCAGCCCTCAAGGTTCTGTTCTGGGAAATGCTTAGGTAGCTTCAGCCCTCTGACACAATACCACCATGGTATTCTTTGATCGTACCAAAGCCTATCTATGAGTCACCCGAGGCCCAAGCATATTGGGATATCCCAGTATTTGCAGTAAGTGAGCAAGTGAGGCAGAACAGAGTGGATATGAGATTTATAGATCATGAGAAGAAGAGAGTTCTGGCAGTGGAAATGAGCTGCCTGTGGTCGGAGAACAGAAGAAAAAAACAAGAAGAGAAGACCACCGAAGATGGCACCCTCCCCCTCCGTTGGGAACTCAAGCAGTAGTTCCCAGGATATGACATTTGACAGTATAACATCATCATAGATGCCTAGGAGGGTGGTCCAGTGGGGTAGACAAGGCTATGAGGGAGCTGTTCGGGGCTCGAGGAGGAGAGATTCTACTCCGGATGCAGAAAGCAGTCATCTCACACACCCTGAACATTGCCTGCACACTGAAAGTGATGTCTTGAGGATAGTAGAAGTCTTGTGAACAGAGAACATTCTTAGCAACTTTGGTTTATTTACTAAATATCAGATATTGTATTATTGAATTATGAACAGAGACACTTTTAGCAGTTTGAGTATTTTTTACTATATAAGAACTTAAATTAGTTATAGAACATTGTCTGCACACAGAAAGTGATGTATTGAGGTCAGTGGAAGAGTGAATTGAGACACTTTTAGCAGTTTTAGTTTATTTATTATATATTAGATATTAGTTATGTATGGAGATGTTAGCCTTAGGGCCTCCTGGGTTAAGTTCAACGCCCCAGGCTGGCTTGTTAGGGATCAATATGGTACCCATACATTTTTACTGTCTTATAATAAATATACACAACTCAAACTTATATTGCACAAACATCAGTGAGGCATTTTTTAATGTGCGTTACAATACATTTGAAATATAACTAGGAAAATTGGGAAAATTACAATACATTTGGGGTAAATCTATAAAAGTGGGTAGAGTTAAGTTTCAAATAAAACTAGAAAATTTGGCAAAATTATACAGTTAGTTTAAAATAAAACCAAAAACTGAGTAAAACTACTTGTAGTTTAAAATGTGGTAAATGCCTTCCCTCTATGCCATTAAAATCTATAAAATTTCATGAATTAAAAGCTTTCCTTTGTAAATATGCAATGCATTCCACATTTTAGGGGCAGTGTAATTGATGAAAATATAAGCAAGATTGTTCTGTTTTATCACAGGAGCTTTCATGTTGTGGTTGGACCAAGAAAAACAAAATGGTATTAGCTCCGAATATCGTCAACTTTACCAAGAGGTTCAACCATGTAAGTGTATTGATCAGGGAAGAGATCTGTTCAACAAATGATATAGACAATTCTACATTCAGAATTATGTCAGTGCATGTCTATCAAAATATTGTGTTAGTATTTTTATAACTTGTTTCTTAAATTGCCTTTTGAAGAGGTTATTGTGAACTAATGGTTTGTTGTGTTTATACCCATCATATAGATTAGTTTCTGGGTCATCCGAGAGATACTAAGTCACAATAAGCCCAAGATAAGAGCATCAATCCTTGCTCATTTTATTAAGATAGCCAAGGTATGTGACATGAATAAGTCATTGCAGATCCAGAAAAGTCATTTTTATTCAAACTGAAACCTTTACCAGGTTGAATTACCTGATCTTAAAGTTAATTAGTATTTACTAGGCTTACATTCCAAGAAAAGGATAGATGTAATTGCATGCAGTTTGTGTGCTAAGAACAGTAATAGTTTATTAATATTTAAATAAATAGTTAATATTAACTTTGGATGAGGTAACTTGCTGTCTCAGATATATGTCATATTCAAAAATTCTGAATTACAGTAAATGTAGCTTTGAACATCATAAAATTAACAAACTTACATTAATCACTGACAAACCTCGATCATGACTTTTAGTTAACAGATCTGAAAGACAAAGTTCACCTAAAGGTTATGTACTTAAAATGTTGATCAAGAAGCAAAAAGCTGATATTGATAATTTACTTAGTTTGTATGGTTATTGTTTCAGAAACTATATGAGCTAAACAACCTGCATGCTCTCAAGGCTGTTTTGTCTGGACTTCAGAGTGCTCCTGTGTTTCGACTCACAAAAACATGGGTGGTGAGTAGATATTAATTTTTTACTTCATCTTAACCGGTACAGCCGCAACCAGTTTATTAACATCAAACTTCTCCTTAGCTCATACAAAGTAAAACACTTGGTAATGAGAAAATGGCATTTGGTCAAACAGCTACCAAACTGTCTAAAATGAAGACCATCATTCTCCTAAATTGGTAAATAAATATGAATGAAAAGAGTGGGTGTTTTATAGTTATAGGGCTCAAAATAACGGCTGGGCAGGTGCCCTGACACATTGTCTGGTAAAACATGATTTTGCTCGGGCAAAGTTGTTTTTGGCAGGACAAATTTAATCCATCTCAACTAGTTGCAATAGAGACTACATTTTGCAAGACACATGATCTGCAAACCTTTCAGCACCGATTAGCAGTCACAACTGACAAATTAAATGGAAATTTTGCAACTGCCTCAACCAGAAGTTCGTCTAGTTTAATATCTTTTTTTTTTGAGAACATGATAATACTGAATAATTTCTATGATCATGATTGTCAATGTCAGTCTCAAAATTGAATTTTCTTTTAAAGCACGACTGACCGGACAACATGTCCGATCATCCACAGATTTGTCTGGACAATGCTCAATTCTGACCCGATATTGTCCGTTGATTGGCCGTTATTTCAAGCCCTGTATTAGGAGAGTTTAACATCTTCATTTAACATATGTCAATTAAATCAACTAAAAGTCAAAAGTTCCAACTTTGTTGTGGGCAAGCTGAGAAAACAGATTTTTTGAGAGTTAGTTTAGTGTTGTCTGTTGCATTTTTCAAGAGTACATCTCCAACATTTCTTCCAAATCTGTTCTTTAACAGGTATAGGCATGTGGTCTTACAAAGGGCTAATGGTTGAATTATCAGCTCTCTTAATTTCCAATAATGTGATTCACTTTAATTTCATCTTTTAGTTGAATTAAACATTTATGTCCAACTTACTCACCAACACATACAATTATAGTATTTTTTGTAAACTAGCTACTGCATGTCATTTGACATATTCAATGAAATTAATTTTATTTTTCATTTATTTTTTATGATCAGTTGTCATGCAGTATTTCAGAGTTCTAATGCTACACGTATTTGATTATAGTCTGTAAGAAACATAACTTAAAATAAACAACACAAAGAGTTGTTTTTTTATTTTAAGTTATATTTAAGAATCCCAATTTAGAAACGTTGTTTAATATCGCCAGTTTTTATTGTAAAGTTAAGTTTAAACATAAAAAAATAAAACAATCTTTCAGCCTGTTGGTAGTAAAATTTGACTGTCTTGTTGCTTTTAGTCCATAGAAGGATTGTTGTTGCAGTTTAAGCCTTAACAAAAAATACTTGTGCTATCAACTCCACAGCTAACTAGTAGAAAAGACAGAGCAACATTTGAGAAGCTGGGGGAACTTGTGTCAGAAGATGCAAACAGGTGAGTTGGATCATACACACATTCCTTAGACTCTAAACAGAAAAGGTTAGAAAAATGGGAATTGAGAGATTTGTAGAAATGGGACGATGTTAAAAGTAATAGGAATTTGAAGAAAAAAGCAGTAGACATGAAGTGTGTGTTTTTCTAAAAATACTTTTATTTAATTAGCCATTCCGTTAATTCTATCAACATAAACATGACAAATACTGTATCTTGGTAAATTCTCCTCACTGAATGGTACAGCTTGCGGCAAGCTATTGCACAGAAAATTAAAGAGCTGTGTAAAATACATCTTTAAAGTGTGTGACTTATTGGGTCTAGGATACAACAACTAAAAAGTTTGAAATAATTTTCATAATTTTTGTTAATTGCATTACTACATTAAATTACTGACTTCTTTGCTTTCTAATCATTTTAGGGCCAAGTTGAGGGAACACTTAAATAATACAAGACTTCCATGTATACCATATTTAGGTATATGACTTGGAAATTGTTTGCACATTTTGACCTTTGCTTTTGAAATATCAATTTTGGTATCTTTAAGTTCTGTAATGTTTCATGACAAAGTTTTCTTAAACTTGATTTACAGGAATGTATTTAACAGATCTCACCTATATTGATACAATCCACCCCAGTACTGGAGGATTAGATGATGAGAGAAGAAGAAAGGTGTGTATATCTTCCACTTCATATGATATATCGAGTAACTAGGTAAACCAGAATTTAATATTCAGCTGCTGAGTCCAGACTGCTCTAAACCTAAAAAAGCTGGCTTATTTCCAAAGAATCATGTACCTACCTATCTATTATCGATTCAACTATCATATACTTACCAATCAATGTACTTATAATTATTACCTATCTACGTTTAGCAACTGTCAGTGATGTGTCAACTTGTCATTTGCAATTCTTGCACACAAGATGCACTTTGGGATGGTACTGTATCTACCTACCTATCTACACACCTATCACATACCTACTGACTTACCTTTAATTTGTATATGCCTACCTAATCTATCCAATTACTCACTTAAGTACTAACTATGCACTATCATATACTTGTACCTACTTATCTTTGTACCTGCCTAAATAATTTACCTACTTAACCATTTACCTACAAACCTATTATTTTTAGTACCTCTTAGCTGTCCATCAATTTTTGTGTCTGTCTGCCTGACTCCTTATCTAAAAGTTGACTTGAAAAGCATGGGAATGGGCATCCAGAAGACATCTAAATTTCGTTCTGACTTTTGATAACTGTGCATAAGCATGTGTTATATCCAATAAAAGTAATTTCCTTTTCAGATGAATGATATCATTAGGATTATTGCAGAGTTTCAGCAGTCTGTTTATGGTAAGAAAGCCTTAACTCTTTTAGCCCCAAACAGGAAAATGTCATGTTGGTAACTTCTCCCAGCTATGGTTCATATATGTGGTGGCAGTAGCTGTGTTTTGTTTCTTAAATGATTGGTTGGAGTAGGAAATATATATTAAATAAATGGATGAATGGAAACATTTGATTGTAATTCCGCCAGTTGTAAGTGCTGCGAGTTTCCAAATTAATTTCTGCTCTTAATTTACTCTATAAAGCCATAAATTTGCATGTTGAAAGAACACACTTGGAGATTAAAATGATGCATTACTGTTTGGAGAGTTCATGATTGTTGGAAAGCTTAATGAGGCTGAAAAGGGTTCAGTGGAGTTACAGAGGTTTTAATAGGAGTTTGTCATTCAGTTGTCAGCACATGCAGTTGGAAAGCCTTCTGTCATTAGTGATAAAGCAATTCTTACTTCCCCAACTTCAAAACTCAGTAGAATTAATATTTTGGCTCTAAAGTTGTAGTAGTTTGAATAAATTTCCAGCTCGTATTTGCAGTCCTTTCTGTAAGGGACTTTAATCATGTTTAGAAGGGATATTGTCACATGACTGTTCATGTTGTATAACAACCTCTTGTTATGTTTACTTTTCTATACTAACTGTTTACTTCAAGAGAAATTGAAACTTCTGGAGTGATTTTAAGATCTCTTGCTCTCACAACAAGAATGTATCTATCTTGTGACGAAGAGTCAATTACTATAACATCAATGTTCATATTCTGCAGATAGTATGGAGCCTATCAAAGTGGTTCAAGAATATCTTGAATCCATAAAGTACATTGAAGAGCTACAGAAGTTTGTTGAAGATCAGAACTATAAGTAAGTTCACTTGTTGTTCTCTATAAAATGTGTTGTTTATAGTACTTAGTAAAACTACAGAATGATATGTATGTCACTGAGAAGGAGGATGAAAGTCTTATATAAGGTATAACAACAAAAATTGAAAGGTCTAGTGCAAAAATGATGTAAGTGACTTTGTATGAAATGGTTAATTCTCCCAATGGCTATGAAGGGATAATAGCAGAACTGTCAACCCCCGAAATTCCCAAATCTTGTGAAACATGAGCACAAGGCATGTAGTTCTGGATTCCTATCCAAATAATGGCCTGACCTGGCCATTAATATTTAATATTTATAATTAATATTTATATCCATGTGCATGGGCGGCGGAAAAAAATTATTGGGGGGCAGTTAGATGATCTTTGCGTTATATTGAGTACAACATCGCATGAAATCCAGGCGTGGATTCAGAAATAGAGGGAAAGATGTGCCGTGAATTTCAAGGCAAGCTCCATCCTTCACCACAATCGACTTGTGCTGGGGGTCTGGGGGCATGCCCCCCCAAAAATTTTGAAGTTTCGGACTTCTGGGATTGCTGTAAATTCAATGTTTTTATCAGTCCAAGCAAATTTTTGTTAATTTTTTCATTGTCAATTTCTGTTTTCTTCGGCAAAGCCATTGCCATTGGTTAGGGTTAAGGCCAACCCAGCCCCGCATGCCACTCTAAATGTGTTTCCAAAAGGCTGACTCATTAAAGCATACAAAATAACAGCATCTTTTAAAGCCTTACATGGAGATTAACCTTTTTTATTATGAAAGAGTTGAACACACATCATGACTATCTCAAAACGTATACATTTAAATATATAGGGTACCTGGAAATTTCAAACTATTATGTAGCGAGCCAGACGTTACAAATGGTTTTATGAGTAGAATGTTAATCAATTTGTCGTTCATGATTGTTAAAAAAATATCATCAGGGATCAATGTTTTTATTCATTTTTTAGAATAAATAAAATCGTGTTGCAGTTATTGCCTTCTTTTTAATAAGTGATTGGAAAAACTATATTACTGCATTTTGCCGATATATACCCATTATAAAAGTTTTTTTTCCACTACAACCGGCCCTCTGCGATAAATCTGTGCCTAAAACAATTATCAAATAAATTAAATTAGATATCGAATACGGTAATTTAGATAACGTTGGAAAACCGGATGAGTTTGACTTTCATGCGGGTGAGCGGGTGACGAGGCTTGAAATCTTGTGACACCCGCTCAATGCGCATGAGTTGACAGCTCTGTAATAGGGATAAAGTAGGGAGAAATGACAACTCCATCAAAAGTCACTGATGTTGTTTTTGCACTAGACCCTTCAATTGTGAGATCTGTATTGCTACAATGAAGCATTTGAAGAATAAATCCTAATCTAGATTGATGACATTTTCTTTCAGTTTAAGAAATATCTGTTCATTATTTGAAAGGAAAAGTTAACAAAAGTTAACAACTTGTATGTTGAAGTAAGTGTTGACTACATTTTTGCTCATCTCGACAGGTTGTCCCTAGAGATTGAACCTAAGAGCAGTACTAGCACTAGTGAAAGAATCAAGTCTGCCTCACATTCCAGAGAAAGTCTTGATGGTAAGAACCAGATGTTTACTGTTTAATTAAGAGTTATTCCCTGTCTTGTCTTGTCAAGGGTTTCAAAACAAGGCTTCTCGCATTGCAAGCAATGTTTATAATCCTTATTCCGACGTCTACTTTCACTTCAGATGCTCAGAACTCAGTTGCATAAGATAATGTTGCTTTTCCCTTTGAGTATAACCTGATTCTTACGTCAATCTCTAGAAGAAAGCTTTGAATTTTTGGATAAAACTGAGGTTAATTTTCTGCCGATCTTTTCCAAAAATGGTGATTGCGAGGGATTTGAGTGTAGGTTTTGAATCTAACATGCATACAAGCAAATGTAACAGTGAATAGCAAATCATATTGAGAGACAGAGACACTCACAGAGGAGTTATTTTATTTGACCTATACTTGTGGATATTGTTCACAATAAATCATATACTAAGATACATACTATAACAGTATAAGCATAACCAAATTCCAGCAGTTTCAATTAATTTAGAATGTTAATTGTGCAAGAAAATCCAGAAATTCGAACTCTGATAAAACACTACTTTTTTAAACAACTGGCCTTCAAAATGAAGGGAATGGGTTCTTTTTGCGCGTTAAATTTCAAAAATTTCTTGGGGGGTATGCCCCCAGACCCCCCTAGAAAACTCGGGTCTCCAGCCCTCAAATAATTCTGACCCCAACTTTTCAGTTTCCAACTTCTACTTTTTCTTTTTGAAATCCCTGCATAAGATTCGTTTTCGTTCACTCTGCACTTAGCAATTTGCCGTTCCATTACACCTTCTGTCCCGGCATTATCACAGGCCACTTTTGCATTCATATCTCCCATCACAGTAGCAATATTTCTGGGATATTTTTTCCATTGCTGCTTGCGGATCTTCGTAAAATTCTTCTTTCATTCTTCTTCGCTTGAGTTTGTGGGTGCGTAGGTAGACCTGAAAATGGGCGTGACAGCGAGAAGACTATTGACTCTGATGTGACTTTCCTGATCCCAGTTCTAACTTCGGGCATACTTATATTCAAACTCTCTTTCATTTGCCATAGCTTCAGAAGTGCCGGGAAGATGGTAAAAAACACCTTAGATGCACCACCATCTTGTGACGTTCTGCCCAGTGTGTATGACAAACGCTCAAGAGTGTTATCGTCTTTGTTTTGGGGCATACATCTTTAATAACATTGACAAGCACCTTGTGTCGTGTGGGGAAATACTTGAAAAAGAAACAGGTTTAATTAAAGTGCTGAGGTTATAGTGCAGTGCGTGGGGAAAAGTGTTTGTAGGCTCTTCAACACCATAATACAAACTTTTGCCAGAAACGTCTTTGAATGGTTCGTCGAGTTATATCATCAACATGCATCACATGTTTTTATCGCAAAGAAAATGTTGGTAGAACAGATGGATTGGGGGGGGGGGCCTCCCCTCCCCCTGGCTATGCCCTGTTATTAGGTACATAACAGTTGTAATCTGTTTGCGTCTGAACTGAAGCATTTTTTGACCAGAGAAAATAGAGCACACAAAGTTTCCCTTCAGTGTACTCAGCCTAGACAGAAAGCAAAGGTGGCAGTCTTATATACTGTAACTGAGTTAATTTTATTATTTATACACAGTAGATTAACTCGACTATTTTAAGCAACACTTCCTATTTAATTAAAGCCCAACATTTGCATCAGGTCTTAAATTGTGTTAAAAGTTTTACCGTATTTCCTCGAACAAACACTGCAGCGTTTATTAAATTTTTCATGATCTGAGTGCGGCGTTTATTTAAAATGCTGTTTATTTTTTAAACAACCAACTGTAACTTTTTTTAAAAAAGGTAGAAAGAAAGATGCAGTCTGGCTGTACCAGTCAAGCTTTACACTTGTGAAACTACAGCTGAATGCGCTTGAAAATGCATAAGAAATCAGATAAATTTGATAAACGTAGGACACATTTGGCTCTTAGGTGCGGCGTTTATTCAAGAAAATACGGTAATAAGTTTTTAGTTTGCTATACCACTGACCAGTATATTTTGTTGTTAACATTGTTTCGATTGGCTTGTTTTGCAGTTTGTTTTTTCTGACAGACAGATATCTCAAGTAC
>JAOBRD020957785.1:0-12163 GCA_027575215.2 Hydrozoanthus sils
TACAGTTTGGCTGAAAGATCTTAATTGATCCTGCGACAAATCAAGGCATTTCGTAACGGTTCTTGCATTACAGTTTATGAGTCTCATTTTCTCTTGTCTGGGGGCCTGGACCCCAGCGAGAGGAAAGGCGTCTGCTTTCGCAGGCTACAGTGGGATATATAAAACAATACATTTGCTCAACATTAGACTGTCTTTGCGACCAAAATGGTGAAAATTTAGTGAGCGCCCTCCATCGACTAAGCGCCCCTCTTGTAAAAGCGCTCCGCTAAACAGACCAAAATTTAGAAAATACGACATAACTGAGGTTTCTCAAATTGAGTTGGATCGGAATGAGCCAACAACTTCCGGATGTTAGCAATAAAACTTACTTAATTAGTTACGAAGTAAAGAGATATTTGCAGTAGTTGATGGTGTGGGCGAGAAGTTCGTTGTTGCTTTTGCTTAGCAAATTTTCAATTTTTGGACATATAAATTGCTGTTCAATAGTTACAAAGTGATTATTTTCAAATATCTGATAAAAAGCATAAACAATAGGTTTGAAGTTTGGTACCTCAGGAATTTCAGATCAAAAACTGATAAGATATTTTTGAAAAACATCGTCTCATCAATTAGAGTAAGCACACTCGCCAAATAAACAGTATCGTAGTTAAAAAAAAGGTGGTAATTAAAGTGAAGAGCTAAGCCTCGATCGCTCACAGCAGGTGGCACAATGAGCTTTGTAAATTTGTTTTCTTTCCTTCATTATGATTCAAATACTAAATGCTCGACTTTCTTTCTAAAATGCCGAATACTGCACTTTATATAATGTTCATAATTATCTTACTTTTTTTTATCGAAGTACAAATCTCCGGCTCTCAACTTTTTTTTTATAAGAACCTTTTTTTTTATAAGAACGTCAGACGGGAAAAATTCAAGAGCATTCTAAAAACACACCAGAGGCTGATGAACAGCCGAGAACTTTATTTTGTTGCTTCTATATACTATATGCT
Organism: Hydrozoanthus sils; assembly: GCA_027575215.2. Classification (NCBI taxonomy): domain Eukaryota; kingdom Metazoa; phylum Cnidaria; class Anthozoa; order Zoantharia; family Hydrozoanthidae; genus Hydrozoanthus; species Hydrozoanthus sils. The sequence goes on from JAOBRD020957785.1 coordinate 990, forward strand.
TCGGTTTCTTTACTTTCTAGTTTATGCTCCCCGGAATAAATACACGCTTTTTCACAAGAACCAGTCATAATTTGTTGTCTCGCTTTGTTGTTCTTGTAAAGTTGTTCTTTTAAAAATGCGTGTTAAAAAACAATATGATAATTATACTGAGAACATTTTAAGAAAATTTAGGTTAAAATCCCAACCTCGGTCAAAAAATACTGGAAGCGTTCTTGTAAAAAGAGTGCAATTGTCTTAGTTTACACAACAACATTCAGAATAAAGTCACCAGGGCGATATCGCACAACCGTTTAGGCAACACATCACAGTCTTTACTGAACACTTTATGTAAAAAAATATATATGTTCTTTACCAGCCTCACCATGTTCTTTGCATGTTGTTAAATTTTTGGACGTTTTTTTACCTCATTATTCTTATAAAAGCTCTCGCGTAAAGGGGTGTTTTCAATATGCTTCAACTGAAAAACACTTTGATAGCGGACGCCACTGATCAGGGCTGGATGGTTCAAAGGCTGGTTAACTTTAACCCTGGGTTAAGCCAAAATTCAAGCAGGAATTTTTTCTCTAAGAAAAGGTTTACGGTTCTTATAAAATACTGTTTAGATTTTCCACGGTAAAAAACTTGTCAATTCCAAAATTACAGCTCAAATCAGTCTCTGTAAGGTTGGAAACAAGTACGTAGGGCCAGGGTGGAAATGGTAGCCGTTAAAATAACAAGAAAACCCCCAAAACACTGCGGAATATTTTAAAGGTATAGGAAAGAGGTGTTTTTTGGTTAGTAGTTTGCAGCTCAGTTCCATAATTCATTTTGAGACTCGAGCAAGATTCCTTGTTGGTTTTCACTGATTTTCGCTAAGTCTAGTAATAAAAGATAGCTTGTTCTGGATCAGGTATATAACGCATACACACGTGTGATAAGAACGAATCTTCCGTAACGTGAAATTGACACTAATGAAGCCCCGGATTAGTTTAAACTACTTCTTTTTCATCTCCAGCAAAGGTCATACATAAACAATTTCTGCAGCCTTTTCATTCACCTCAGGAAAACACAGTCGGTAGCACTAAGTGCAGAGTTTACTCAAGAACAAATTCTACCAACAATCTGCACAAATGACACCATTAATGTTTTTTAGTAAACACAACGGCACGGAAAACAATTTAACAACGTTAACACAATTTTTAAAACTTCTCATTTTCTTTTCTTGAAAAATTAGGAGACCAAGGAAAATAAAAAAATTATCGCCATTTTACGTGTATATTCACTAAACGTGTAGTTTTTTTAACCGATTCGGGTGCTGAAATTTTCGCAACTATTAAGGGATGTTTTGTTCTTTGTTAATTTCAACCATTTTTAGCACATTCGTGTAGAATGTCTTCTCGGGTAAGGACGTTAGACCGCGTAGGCCCTTGGAGTCCAATTATCGCATGGATTGTAAAACCTGTTGTTGGGTTTTCCAAACTACCCAAGAGTAGTGAAGTCTATGAAGTAAGATAAACCTTTACTCTGCTTTAGGTATATAGACAGTAGGGTGGAGGTTCAAGAAGCCTACGGGGAGAAGAAATGCTGGACGTGGTCTATTTTTAAGGATGCTTGGATCTCATGAACGGATTAAGAGCCTGGCTGATAATGTAGGACTGGACCTACCTTGGGGAAGCTTGCCAAAAGTATATAAGAAGAAATCAAAGAACCATTTGTTCACACTCACCTGAGGTACTATTGAAAGAAAAAACACTGGTTGAACATTGTTTTCTTCCTTCTAGCTGGACCGACATCCAAAAACTAAGCGAGGCAGCTATGAAAAGTTTAAGAGCCATTATTCTGACCAGAAGATGAGTCTTCCAAACATCAAAGCTATAGAATATTCGCCCCTAGGCGTTCAGTATATTCAAATTGAGAGGAAAAACCATCAATAAAAAACCGCTTTGCATAACTCTGCATTCATTACACAACAAAATTGAGTCCAGTCGTTTATGTTACTGATGTAATTACAGGTAAGATGGAATTACTTGCTGTTTTAAGTCTACAGCTTTTTACCAATTCCAATTAAAAAAAGACACAATAATTAACCATGCCATAATCAGTTGATGGTTACAGTAATATAGTACTGAGCGAGTTGGCTGTTTAGAAAATTAACGTTTCCCAGCACGAATATTTGTGAAATAAAATGTGAAATGTTTGTGGCGGAAAAACTACGCCGTAGGGGTACAGATGAGCTTCATTTAGGACTTCTCAGAGTCAACTAATTAACGCAGGTGCTTGTCTTTTTAATGCTTTTGAATTGAACTATCAACAGGAAACAAAATCACAGCCATAATCCAACAGCCACAGCAGCTCCAACTTTTCGATATGTTTTCAAGTGAGTTTGGGTTTTAGGCACATGTTCGATTTTCCTCGCGGAGTGCGGACTGGTTCTTTATCTGCTCGATCTACAGCTGCGTTGTCGTTTCGGTATAGAATAGATTAATTTACGATTCGAAACTGCTTTTTATTCTACGTCAGTTTCATATAATCTATGTTCGTTAAGTGCTACAAAATAAGAACTGGATAAATGGACATTTTTAAAAACTGTGTACTTAAAGTTAGAGTTAAGGTACGAGTCGATATACGTAATTAAGTTATCAAGTTTCCGTTTATTTGCCCCTTTGTGTTACATTAAGACAAACCCATCATATTGCTAAAAATTTTAAGAGAACGCGTTTAAAATCCCAACCAAGATCAAAACCAATATCAAAGCTCCACGAATTTTCCAGGAGCTTGACCATTTTCCCCCAATTCCACAACTTTTCCAGGCCTGGAAAATATGTTTTCAAATTCCATGACTTTCGTGGCCGTGTGAACCCTGTTATTTACATACGTACCAATTCTATTTCGGTAATGTTCATTGCTTCAGGTTACCCCCAATAACCATAGGGCTAGCGATAAGGGGATCCAAAGGGACTTTTTACACTGAAGTCGACTTTTAATTTTGAAAAGCCGGAGGAAAACAAACTAGGCAACTTGGAGGAAAAAGAAATGTACCATACAAAATAGTCTAAACGCAACTGATTAAGAATAAGAAAGCTAGATCCAGATTTTAGGCTTTTCTTGAACTGACCCAAGGTATGATTTTTTGTTTCATTGAGCTCGAGGGAATTCTATATTTTCATATCAAACCTACTGGTACCAAGTGGCACGAGAAGAGATTCCGCATATACAGCACAAAACCAAAACACGTTTTTTTCTAACCATATTTTATTCTTTTCTAATCAGTTTTATTTTACGATTTTATCTTTAGTTCCCAAATCTCTACATCACCTCCCACCCACACAGGTGATACAGGTTGTCAGTTTAAGGATTAAGAATTAACAATAACAGGCATAATTAGCGAGTGTACTCGCACGAAATAAACCTTATCCTGCTAGCTAAAATTTTAATGATCAAACTCATAAAATCTCACAAAAAAGCAAACTTCAGAATTTGTTGAAGCACTTGATATTTTCTTAATCTACTTGTGAAGTAAGAACATATTTTTAGTTGTTTTGAGCAGAAAAAGGATTAAGGAGCTTGAAGCAACGAAAATTAGGGCATTGACAAGAGAACGTTAATTGCCGAGCACTGAGCTTTCGTTACTCAAAAGTCATTAACTAGTAAAGTGAAAAAAATCTCGAGTTATCTCGAGTTTAGTCCGAGTTACCTGCTTAGCAGCAGCCGTTAAATGGGGAAAACACTCCCGGCCTCACGAATTACGCTCTAAAAATAAAAACTTTTCAATTTTATACTTTTTGCCGTTCATTTTTCATTACAAAAAATACACACAAGAAAATAAATTGTACGAAATTAATGGAAATATGAACCAAAAATTGTTCCTTCTTCGTTGCTTACAGAGCTCCTGGTGCCCTATCACTTGGAACTACGCATGCTTAGAAACGCAACCCGCCGCCAAGTAAAAACACGGGCTTTACGATAACTACTCAAGTTTCTGCTCTGAGTGACAAAGTTCGAATTAAAGAAAAATTATATTTCATGTCATATTCTATACGAGGGTTGAGAATATCTTTGAACTTGAAGCGAATTATAACTTTACAGCTACAGAAAACTTCGCATAGTTGACAAGATAACCAGCGTGCTCCGGAAGTCCTGCTGCGGGACACATTCTTTCAACTCGTGAGCCTTTCTTTATCTGCCATGTAAATACGCTTTTAAGTTGAAGTAGACTCTATCACTGGAGGCCCGCCTCTTATCAATAATAGAGTCTGAACTTCAAAAGCTCTCACAAAATAAATCAACACCCAAACCTAAACGATGAATAACATATCTATAACTAAGAAAGAATGTTTTTTTCTGAAGTAAAAAAGGAAGTTTACTGAAGTGTTTCGAATGATAAACTAGGAAGACCCTAAAGTATGTATGAAATTCTCCAAGAATATTTGCGTTTTCTGCTGATTAAAACTAGCAATAAATAACCCGCCGTAAAATTTCTAGAAGAAACGAACATACTGTGGCGAATTCTCAAGATAAACAGAAGTAAAATAAGCATACGTGGTAAATGAGCTTTTAACCTACACTGAATCTGTTCTCCCTGTGGACCTATGTTATCCGCTCTACCTTCTGGTTGGTCCCCGTTAATGAACGTGGAGCTAACGAAGAAAAACTAAATAAAAGGAGAGGCGAAAACTTTCCCTGTTTAAAATGCAAGCCACCACGACAGTTTTCTCTCATAATTTTAGTTAAACTGTGAGATATTACTTGCGAAGCTGCGGACGAATGTGAATTATTGGGTGAAGTGTTTTCGTAAACCGAGACAGTGTCGGACTTGAAACCTTTCTTGATGTAGACAGTGTCGGACTTAAAACCTTTCTTGATGAAATTACTTATCTAAAAATCAAGATAGTTCGAGTAAAATCTTATTTCAATAGTTCGAAGTTCAATTTCAGTAAACGTTAGGTTAATAAACTAGTTACTTTGCTGTATTTCATTGCCCATTTACAGGGGCGACAGCTTCGTGTAGAATCCTTAAATCACGTTCTGCCAGTCCAAACCAATACAAAAAGGGTAAAAGCGTTAAAACCTGTGCGGCTCTACACAAAACGGTTGCCCGTGCTTTGGTTCAGTCAGGAAATATCGAGAAAAACACACCGCTAACTCAACTGTGTCTCAACTTTCACAACATAGCAGACCGCGTTATCTCCTTTAAGCACACGACTCCGCTTCTTCAGCACCTTGCAAGTACGCATGCGCAGGAGCTCTTTGCACAACCTCGATTTCAATATCAGCAACGTCACTTTCATGATCACTGACGTCACTAACCTTGTCAAAACGTGCAGGCGACGAACGTTCGGAGTCTTCGAATCCCATATTGTCCATTTCATTGGGAAAAAGATTCTCATAGATTTGGTTCGACGCTTTCCTACAGTTGGTTGTATTGGAGTTCTTGTCCGTACTGCCCAAAACTGAGGGACTTAGGTTGTCATAGCAACCTAGTGAACTGTTCTCATTAACTGAAACATTTGGGATCTTCTCGATACAGCTCTGAAATTTGTCGCAGTTTTGATCGACTGTATTAGGGAAATTGTCATAAACTCCAGTAGATGGTTTAACGTTTTCATCCGTGTCATCTGGCGTTTCACCAGAAACATATCCGGTTGGGATAAGATCTAACGGCCGCGCATAGCCAGAACTAGTTTCGGACACAATACTTGACCGATCGGGTAATATCTCAAGGTAGCTGTGTCTTTTGGACTTAGCGTTTTCATCATATTCGGGTGGCGCCGCCGTGGCTTCTCTTTTGTCCGGGATAATCTCGAGGTACGTATTTAAATCTGGTGAATCAGCTGCAGGCATTGTCACAGTATCTTCCGCTGCTCCAAACGGTATCTCATCATAACCTGATCCGCTTGAGCGATCTTGCACAGAGTTGCCATCTTTCCTGTTCGTTTCTTTACTCGTGTCTGCAACTAAGTGAACATAATTATCATTGGTTAATTCTAAATCGCACTTTTGTTCCCAAGTACTACACTCGGGCAGTATTTCTGTATATCCATGCGAGTTTGGTCGAGAATGCGTTGGAAGACTATCGGCGGAACCACTTTCAACGGAGCCATTAAACACATCTCCACTATACACGTGCTCCTCATCACGTGATCGATCAATTGTTGATCCACACCCGGGAATCTGACTTATTCTCACTGAAGCGTAGGGCGATGTATTACTGCGGGTCGAGAGCATTGAGTTGGCTGGCGACAGCTCCAGTGGTTCACTGTCAGAGTGGCTTTGTTTTTTATCGCCATCACTAAAGACGAAAATTTCCAACCGAGATTTTTCTTCGTCACTCACGCATGCGTAAGGATGATCACTGTTGTATAAAGTGTCGCAATCAGCGTCTGCTTCTAGGCCGGGATCTAAAGAGCTTCGACTACTCCTCGAGCACCGGTCGTTTTCGCGTGTAAAGGTAGGATCAGAAGAGCGTTTGCCAACACGAGCATAAGGAGACTCCACATTATTATTGCTACCGTGGACACTTTCATATGAGTGGAAGATATTAACGGCTGTGTTGTCCAACTCCTTTAGAAGCAGTAAAGTATCGAGAGACTTCGAGTGTCTGTGAGAAAGCGTTGACTTCTTTGTGTCGGCTGAACTCCTCCGAGGCGGAAGTGATGGTGGCTGGCTGGGATTACGTGACGAGTGAATAATGTTGTTTACATTACTTCCAATACTAGCCGACTTTACAAGGGGCGGGAGCGACCCCAGTGGAAGAACCGGAAGGGGCCTTGAACGAGAGAAAACGCCCGCTTTCGTTCTTCCCGGTAGCGTGTTGAAAAAACGCAACTTATCAAGACTTTTTGAAAATCGCTTCAGGTTTGAAATGGGAATTTCGGGTAGCGGCCTTTCCTGAATGAGATGGGAGCCACTTCTCGACCGCTTTGTGGGGCTTTCGCTTTCGAGATCGGAGTTGTTCCGTTGTAACGTCGCATCCTTAATATCTATGTAATGAGCTTTTGGTGATGGCGATTTGTGCTTCGGGAAACGGGTGAGTGAACTTGTAGAGTCCAGGCTCCCGTCTGATAACACAACCGACGTGGAGGTCTGGCCGCTTGAGCTTGATACGTTCACTTGAGCTAAAAAAAGAATGTTACAAAAAAAATTCAGCAGGTACCCCAATCAGAATTGTAAAATTACAGTAGTACCCCGCCTTACCGTCACCTCGTTAATACGGCCACCTCGTTATAACGGTCACTTTTTTGGTCGAACAGCCTTACACTTTCTTATAAAAAAACCCCTCGTTAATAGTTAAAATACAGTCACGCCGTCACCACGTTTTTACGATCAATTTTTTCTGGCCCGTAGGTGATCCAGCTATTAACGGGGTCCCACTGTACGGAGATTCATCCATACGGGATGAAGACTATCAGTACTGAGTGAAACACTTATAAAACTTAACCAGAATTATTATCACAGGGTTGTATCAAAATATCTGAGCGAGCTAAGCTGGTGCGGGCACACCCATTGCTCCATCCACTGGCCTGATTTATTTTATAAATTACTTACTGTCTTTCTTTTTGATGTGCTTTACTGGACTCCTGCTCTTTTGTTTACCACTGTTTCCAGTCTCCCGCCGTGGAGCGACTCGCTTGCCACCGATACTGTTGTACACACTGTTTCTTGGCTGGTGGACCACCGAGTCGAGGGGAATCTCGTATAATTGTAAGTCACCATTTTGCAAGGCTTGTTCAGCGGCTGCAAATAAAATGATTTCTATATTAAATTATCATAATTAACTAGTAATGGTTTTAATTTTAATAAAGAGAAATGTCAAACGAATTAACACGTGAATGCTATTCGCATCGTGGACGGCAGCAGAGCGAAGGTAGACAGCACGTGTACACTCTTTCTTTTATAAGAACCTTTTTTAGAAGAATGTCATGTTGAAAATTAATCGACCAAAATTTAAGAACATGCTAAGAACACACCCGAGGCTGAGAAATCGTCGAAAACTTTATTTGTTATAAATCATGGATTCATTCCTTTAATTTCTGTAAAGCTTTATATTTCCGAAACGTTTGCGCTTGAGAAGAAAGAAAATGAGTACATGGTTCTTCGTATAAGAACCAGTAAATTTTTTCGAACCTCGTCTTTATAAAATTACTCTTATTAAAAAAAAAACGTGTACACTACTGAAACACGTTTGATTATATTTGTTTACATTTTCAGAACTAAAAAGGGGTTTTGGCGACACGGTCTTAAATTGAGGCGACAGACAATTGTCAAAGCGCCGACAAGCGAAAGAAATTATCGGGAAAAGCGCGACAGTCTGCGACAGCGATAAACGGCATTGAAGATCAACAATTTATCAAAACATCCAGGAATATATGTAATCAGTTTCTCACGATACTTTTTGCATAACAATACGCTAATAAGACACACATTTGTTCGTCATGTATACTTGATTGTTTTGGACAACGATTCATAAACTGGAGCTGTAAAGAAATTTGCAAAGCAAATAATTGCTTAAAAAGTGAAAATTATAAAGACAGCGACATTTTATTCGAACGAAAATGGGACAGCAACATTTTACACTGGAAAGAGATGCGCCAAAAACACCAAAAAATGTGGGACAAGCGACATCTGAGCACCCTTTATAGGCCCCATTTACATTCACCCTCGGCCATAACTGAATAAGACGTTCATATATAAAAACGAGTGTATTCCATTTATTAACAACTACTTTCAAGCCGTTATCCATTCGTTACATATTTATTATTTTCAGTAGCTTTTGTTTAAATATGACAAAAATCCGAAAACCCGTTTCAGTTATATACTCGTGTTATATCAGACCTGCAATAATAAGTATCCTTGGCTTTGGTGACTTTTGATTACGTCAAATTTCTTGAACTGGTTACACGATGTTGCTCTGAAGTTTTTCTGAATTCAAGACATTCCATCCATCGTTTGTATACCGGAAGCTGCAAACCATGATGAACTAAACACTGTTTCCGGCTCAGACTGCATGCCGGTATGTCATAGATAGCCAAAGTTTTTAGTAACGTTAACTATGTTTACAACTTTTTATACCCGTTTTCTATTTTTTCCTACAAAAGGTATCAATTTCTCTTTAGGTTAAGTGAAGTTCCGACAAAGACTTTTTTTGCACACAAATTTTTCAAGATCACAGATAAGAGATTAGTTCTGATAATTCATTTCTATTCCTGCTTTTCTCGAGTCCGCCTCAATTTTATATTTTTCTGTATTCTAAACTACGCGCAGGCTTTTTGGAAAAAAATTTAAGGGACTATCTCAGTATCTGGGCCCTTAAAGTTCGAAGAGCACTCGCTTTCCCCTTTAACTAAGAAAACAATACGGCTAGAATCATGATATAACTTTTCAAGATAGTAAAGCGAAACGTCCAACCGCGGAGGTACCCCACGTGTAGCGATTAAATCTTTGATGTCTCGGCGCGGTATATAAGTGTCGCCCGAACTAAGAAGTGTGTGTCAATTGACTGCAAACGGATATGAGGAGCTATAAAGCAGAGTTTAGCTCATGTAAGTGGTATTTGGGATTATGATGTTCTTGAGAGCGGAATTTGTAATCTATCAATTTACTGGATAAGGTTGCATTTCACGCTAACTATTCCAAAATTCTTGAAAATATTTTTAAATTTTTAAGAAGAAATAACGTTGCATTCCATCTTTTATCACTCGGCTATATCTTGTGTCGTGACAACTGTAACGGTTTAAAAAGATCAAAACAAACTCATCTCAAGTTCTGTAACACTCGATTTAACCTATTACTTTTTTTTCTTATGCGGCCTTTTAAAAACCTTGCTCTTGCCAAAAATTCTGGCCTTTGACTGATTGATTTACTTACATTTTCTTTTCAAAAACGTTACCAAGCTAACACACGGAATATGAATCAGGCCAAGGGTTTATTAACGTCGTTTTCTTCTTTTTTTGGACGAGAGACGAAATCGATTTTGTGGCCCTTGTCCAAAGAAAGAAGAAAAAGACGTTAGTAATAATACTTAATGAACCACTTTGACCGGGCGTACCAGAAAACCATGGTCATATGCATTATGAGATTTTATGTGTGTTTACACTTCTCTTTGTGCTCAAATCATAAACTTGCAATATTTTTAAAGTCCATAAAAATGAACAGTGCAAAAACCGTACTAGCGCCCCCGTAGCCCTCCTCCCCCCTTCTCCTCCCGGCTCCGGCGTACTTAAAAACTTTTACGTACCTGTAATGTTCTCCAGAAGAAATTCAGATTCCCTGGAAAAGAAGCACATTTTTGTGAACAGTGATTCGCTACATCGTTTGTAAGCCATAACCAAAGCTCATTTCAAATTTGTACACGTACGTGGCCGCTGCCCAGCGTGCGCCCGAGGGCAAGGCCGATCGAGTTGGACGTACATCACACGTACACCGGCTTACTAAGTCTCACACTGAAGAAGGAACCACACGCCTACGCAATCAAAACTTGCCCATCTCACGTCAATCAAGTTTGAAGAGCAACAGCTCAGGCCGAAAAAGCGATCTTAAGAGATAAATCGGTAAGTTAAGTCAAACGGTTTGAAACCGGTGGAATGGATATAACATTAACAATTTTTCGGGCGTCTTGATTCGTGTTTGGTTCAATGCATGAGCCGTCTTTCAAACTGTTCTTTGATAATTATGGTACCCTAAAAATAAACTTCTTAATACATCTCACACTCGGAAACTTAATTAATTTATATTTAATTCTAGTAAGTCTTGAAATCCAGCCACGGCCTGAAATCAGGATCTCTAAATTTGTGAAATGACTTTTGAACTGCAACGCTTGAACTGAAGGATTGTTTGTTTGTTAATTTAAAATAGGTTTTAAGTGCCCGCTATACAAAGCACTTCACACCAATAGTAATTTGTAGTTATAAATTTAAAGTGGATATTCTTTTGACCAGGCCTAGACTACCATGCAAACATCAAAAATTCTCCCCACCGTATTTATTAGGACCCATATTTTTTATGACACCGGGTTATTTAAGCAATAAACCATACTTTTCTATGGGTTACAAGAATAATAAACCACGCGGGATGTTGGGAGAACACGAGGGTTTACAGAATTTTCGAGTGTTCTCAAAACACCCCAAGTGGTTTATTATTCTTATAACCCATAGAAAAGTATGGTTTATTGCTTTTATGAAATAACTTTAAAAGAAACA
>JAOBRD020957997.1:0-12162 GCA_027575215.2 Hydrozoanthus sils
ACAAACTAGAGGCAAGTTTACAAACCAAGTGCACTGGTAAAACTACAGACTATAGATAGTGATCACGAAACCTACTTTCATACATCGTGCCAATTTATAATTAAATCCTAAATCAAACTATTTCCAAAAATAAAGCTGTAAGTTTGCAACGGCCACGGGCAAAGTTTTATGCTACTGCCACTAGTACAGTACCCGGAAGAAAATCGGGCCCAGGTCACCACATCAACCGTTATTATAACTTTAATGTTCAAAACTACACGCTATCGATCAGATTACGTTAATCTGCAGGTCTTTTTTGAGTTACTCCGTTTTTGAGTAGTTCCTAAATGTGAGAAACACAATAACTAAACATATTACAACCAGCTAATGTTTCTGAGCTGCTCAATCAATATAACAATAAACTTGCCCATCAAACACAAACCACTCATCGATCAGCTTAACTCGTCTCTCTGTACCTTAAACCCTTGACTTGTCGAAACAACGATTTCCCTTCTTTGGATCTTAAGTGCTTCTTAATTTTTGTTTTGCCAGGTAAGGAGTTAATTGATTGATGTAAGTGGTCCATAAGTTTTATGGCGGTAAACTTTAAAGTCGCAGAATCTCAAGTACTTGTCTTGCATACTAATTACATTTAGGTGTCAGCTATGTCCCTTTGGTACACAACTGCGCGTCGGAATTTCGACGTCGATGTTGAAACTTGTTTTCAATAATTATTGCAATTGTTGATTTTGATTTATGCACAACAGCGGTATAACTGAATTGAATACAAAAGATTAATCGAACCATGGAAAGTTGTGGACATATGGCACCATAGTTTTAACAGACTCGTGAAGGACTGCTTTTATTTGTGATAAAAGAGACTGGCTTTTGACACAATTCTTAACTTTAATAAAATGTTCAGCCTTAATAATTTTGTCCTATTTGTCTTGGAAAACTTGAAATTTCCCAAACTAGTGTTTTTGACAGTTTGTAGACTGGACTACAAAAACGCTTTACTTTCTCTCAGCTTCAAAATTCATCAAGCTGTGTTTGGCTGAGGGACCGTTGTCCGGTCTGGCGGAATGCAGGACCAATTTTTGAACTCGATCGCATTCTTTTTATGTTTAAAAAAGAATTTCTGAACTTTTTAACATCAAAAGCGTATACAACGAAAAGGAGGCATCTTCTGTCAGGAAAATAGGGACAAATTGCGACTGCTAAACACATGAAATTTTCACCGTAAGTGTTGGGTTTTTTTCTTTGGTTAACTCTCTCTGAAAATGGACCAAATGTGCATTTCAGAGAAGCTCGCATCCTGTCCTCAGAAATAATTAATGAACAAGTAAAGACTCGACATGGTCTGAACCGACCCAGAACTGCTTTGCACGTGTACGCGGCATGTGCACTTACGCAATAAAAATGTGTAACTGCAAGTTTATTTGTTTCTTCATACATTGCAGAATGATGCTATATATATGAAAAAAGCCACATGTTTTTGTAAAACCACTGATATTGTCCTCTCCAAAGTTTTAAATTCTGCCTTTCTAAATTGATGACTTTAAACATCACGGGGAAATTGGGGGGTAGCGAGGACTGGGGAGGGGAGGGGTCTAGCCTTGGTTGACAGTGACCATTGTTGACTGTTGTCAGTTTAATATATTAAGGTGATACCTTGTTTAAGAATTTGGAAGATTTTAACACAGATTCTTCTAGATTTTTCTTAAACTTTAGTGTTTTGTTGTATTAGCTGTTTCGAAAACTTGACCCACTTCTGAATCAGAAACTACAAGTTTAAATAATGTATAATTGAAACCCGTGAAATACCGGCATCTGAATGGCTAACGAGTATAATGGACCCCAATCCCCCTTTCCCTTCCTCAAATCCCATCCGCCATCTGTTCCTCTCCCATCAAACGTTATTGTTTTCTAAGTTGCTTAAAATATAAAATGACCAGCATAAAATCCCGGCCGGCGCAGCTTAAATTTCTTACTCTAAACTGGTTGGTTCATGTGCAACTAGCTGCTTATAGCTAGCGCTGTGTTTGTTGTCTGTTATTACGCCTGTCCAAAAGGAACAGTCGGCGAAAAAATATAATATTATGAATTATGAGTTCTTGTGCGTTCTATGAAAATAAAGAAGTATCATGATCAACTCTTCCTTTTTTTCCTACAACAAAGAAATTAGCCTGTACGTGTAAGTCAACAACGTCTCCCATCTCATTCTAACCCTAGCACTAGCTAGTGCCTTGAGGAAGTATCTGCAAAAAACCTTGACGATTCTAGTCAATCAAATACTGGCGTACATCCCAGCCATTTTTTGCTTCCACAAATTATTTCTTACATTGAAAAGCGCTACAGTTTTTGGACGGATTTGCTGTGGGTGCTGGGTGCTCGATGAAAGGACTGGAAGTGGTAGAGTCTCAGAGTCATTTTTAATTTTTACAGAGATACCTATAGCTAGCATGTCTAGCTGGTGCTCTTTTAGATTTTTTCTTGGCTTAAAATTGGTTTGCTTTACTTGATGGTTCGTATAGTTATAGAAAACGCGTCCCAGTTCTCTTTTTGGCCACGATGAGCACAACCAAATCATACGCACGTATCCAAGTCGATAAAAATCCAAAAGAGCCATTTAAAAGTTTCTATATATGCAAGTTATTCGATATCCAGAGCTCGCCTGTTCATTGCCTACTTGCAACTCTGATTTTGGAGGGTTTGTTTGAGCGTTAGTTATAACCAGTGAACTTAAGAAAAATCGTGATCGTAAAGGTGGTTTCCAGTGCTCAGAATCTGAAATACGCTTGTATGTTTTCGTAACTGCTGGAATGAATTTAAAATGTCCAAAATATGACAAGCATAAATGGGCAGCAAAAACGCCATATTTGGTCACTTGTTTAATACTAAAAACATCTTATATTGTCACCACTTTCGAAAAGATATACATAACAAATCTGTTTTAAAATTTGTAATGTTAGCGTTTTTGACAGTTAAATAGCTCGAAAAAAATTTTTTTTTCTTTTTTTCTATGCTATAGGCCGATGTTTAACTTAGTACTGAGTCGAAGAAGTATCAAAAGTCGAAATTCACTCGCAAAGGCGAGATAGATTGTCACTCTGACTTCATCAGACAAAAACTGCTTAAGCGGAAATGCGCCGGCAACGCCACGCTTTCACTAACACAATGATAATCTTAAAAACTTTTAACTCAAAGCCAAGTATGGACACAAAGAAACCTTAATAAACAACAGCTAAGAAACACCATGAAAGTTTTATTTTGAACGAAATCAATGAACATCGACTAAACTACCTTTATAAGCAACACGCAACACTGCCTTCATTTACTGACTACTTCACACCCTTTTTCGATATTGTTGATTTGAATTCATAATATTTGCTGGCAAAAGAAACATTAAACTAATTCAAATTATTCTCACTTAAAAACGTTTGAAATTTAAATGAGTAAATAGATAAATTTAAGTTTCGTGATTTTCTAACAGTCCATTTTATGTGAATTTTAGGAACTAACCGCTACCCGCGCGCGCAGAAATATGACGTGTTTTAATTTTATATCGAAATGAAAAGAACTGGTACGCGTGGACCTCCATTTAAATGAATAGCGTTTGTTGACATATGCAAATCGCGCGCTTTGTTCGTTAGTGTGCTTTTGTGAGATATCAAAAACAACGATACACACAGCTGACGTCTGACGCTTGTTCACCACGTTCCGGCTAACTCAAAAATTATTTCTTGTAAGATCTAGCTGGAACCGAGATACTTTAAAAGCGCCACGGTGACGATGGGGTATGGAGTTCATCGTTTTGTCGATCCCGTGGATCAAAACTTACTTTGCAGTATATGCGCTGGAGTTTTAGAAAATGCTATCATTACTCCTTGTGGTCATTCATTCTGCGAGCAGTGTTTACAAACATGGCTTAAAAGGCCACAAACGAACTCTTGCCCATCTTGTCGTTCTGGTGTCTCTGTCGTGGAAACAATTCCCGTACTTGCTTTGAGAGGAATTGTTGACGGCCTAGCTATTCATTGTGACAACTCCGAAAACGGATGTAAAATGGTTGTGAAACTTGATGGCCTGGACAATCACCTCAAGTCCTGTGGATATAGCTTAGTCGAGTGCTCTGCTTGTGCGATGAAAGTGAACAGAAAGGAGATGGCAAAACATCACCAGCATTGCGAGGTTCTCAACGCCATTGCGGCCAAGAAACTCGAACAAGAAACGGAAATGAACATCGAAAAGCTGAGCAAGCAAGTAGCGGCTTTGGAAATGGATTTGAAAAAAACAAAAACCTCTCTCACCGAATCAGAAAGTGAGGTACTAAGAGTAAAGCGTGACCTTCGAGAAATGCGATTCCAGCTTGAGTTACGTTCTACGGAGGAGCAAGAATTTGACGCCGATTGGGATCCCGAATATGCTTACGGTTACTCACCGTACAGTATTGCTCAACTGGCCGGCCTTATCTCGCGCTTCTTGCTCAACAAACCTTATTACATCGATCGAAATCGCATTTTCAACGCAGTCAAACGATGCTATGACTACTACCACACGTATGCAGGTTATTCCCAAGATGTTCATATGCTCCTGGCGACCTCATACGCTAGTAATTGGTTCACTGAGAACCAGAGAGTCAACTTCGATTTTTGGCTTCAAAACTTGGCTAGAGAGAGATTTATATCTCTTTTTTAAAAACTCGAAAATTTGATTTTTATCTGATTCAGTCCGGCGTAATTTTTAACACCTTAATATAAAACTTGAATATTTTACCTGAAAAAACTGATTAGTTTTTTATTACGCGAAAGAGAAGAAAAAACTTTTTAATTCTATAAATGTACTAGTTTTTGCTTTGAGTTAATCTTAAGAAGTTGTAATATTTTAAAATTGTTTATTGGTTAGTAGTTCAATATCAAGAACTTATGTTAAAACACGTGTACCGATATCTCGATATTCAAAATACAAATTTTTTGTACGAGTCTTTTGTCACGTCAATCAATAAATTAATAATTTTACGCGTTAGCACAACTGGATAAAATATTTATCAGAAAACTGTTTTTAAACAAAAACTAATTTTCAAGCTGTTAGACTAAGGGAGATAAAATTTTTCAACTCAAAGAGATGGAAATTTTTTGGCACGCAGCTGGAAGAAAGAAATATATTGTTTCATTTTCTTGGGTTTGACAGCTGTTCCGAATTTTCAATGTCTTTGAAAGCGAACTTGATCTCTCTTTCTTCGTCTTATTAAAAAGATCTATTAAGTTCTAACTCAAGAATTCCTACACGCATTCTCGTCTCCTCGAAACATTTTTTAAAAATGTTTATCACACTTGAAATTAAAAGAAAATAAGTCACCCGAAAACAGGCCCTACGGCATATTTAACACTTGAGTTGTGCGTAAGCCAATAACAGAAACGTACCCGACAATACTCATAAATTTTCTTCGTCGCCCGACCTCCTTGTATCGTTTGTATTCCTTGTACCGCACTAAAAATGTTCGACGATCTTTCCCCTTTCTATAAAAAGAAAAAGCTAGTTGTATTTGTTTCATTGCTTCAAGTTTGCCGGTATTTTTTGGCGCGCAGCAAATCTGCATTTTCGGTTTGTTGTCCTTGAATGTTTCCTAGTCCAGACGAAAAGTCTTCGACTTGGATCAACAAAATTTTCACCGTGAACATTTTCGATTTTGATAATCGCAGAAATTAACACTGAACACTTATAGATGTACAGCTACTGTATTTGTCACGAGATTCAACTACAAAGAACTGGCTTTGAATACGCAATACACTTTGGGTGACCACCTGTCGTAAAGATCACGGCTCGGCAGAAAATTTAAACCTTTTCTAGTTTCAACAGACCAGCTGCAGAATACATCAGATACAACAGAACTTTTTCTAGATTACAGCCTACGTAGTACACATTTCTTACAAGGAATAGATTTTGATGGGATGGAAAATCGTTTTCTGATTTTTAGGTCCCTCGGGATTTTTATTCCTATCAAATGTACAGGGTAATTAAATGCACACACACTTGGTTGAACTTGTCACTCGCGTAAAATACACAAAAAATCTTTACCATTAGTTTATTGCTGGATCATGTATTTTCCAGAGGACTGAAGTACCATTCTCGGTAAACTATTTTACTAAATATTCAAGATACTGTAATGGCTGTTAGAGCATAAAGTTCGCGACTGGATGTATGCAAAAATATTGAGAACACGAAATGAGTATGAAACAAGATGTTCCAGTTTATAGAAAGGAGTCCAAGGTTAAGTACTACAAGGACTCATAAAGAAAACTTAAATATTAGTGGTAACATTGTTATAATTTAAACAAATATCCAAAATCTATGAATAAAAGTTGACTACACATATGACCGCGAGACCGAGATCGTGGTTACAACAATTTGGTTTGAATAGCTATATAAAAGAATGGCAATGGGTGATCTGAACCATAAAATGTTAAAAAACGAACAGAGTTTAAAAAAATCTAAGCCAAGTTGGTTGTAGTGACAACCAACAAAACGTCACAAATCGTGAGGAAAATAAATGGGGCAGTATCGTGTCGACGGAGACTGGCTCAAGAGAATCGCCTATCTGTAAATGTTCCGCAACAAAAATAAAGAATTGACACTATGTATTAAAACGCATATAAATTATAGCATGGATGATCACCCGGCAAACTTAGTTTTGAATGGAGATAATATCAAGAAAATTACAAACTTAAGCAATGCTTTTCGTTGAATCTTGAACAAAAAGTGTGTTATCATCTTTATATTTTCATAGCCTTTCATGCAAAAGCGCAATGACACTGCACTCCCTGTAAAAAACTCTTGTATCACCCTGATTTGTAATAAAGAACAGGATTTGCAGTATCAACCGGGTTTGTAATAAAAATAACGTGATATATAGTAACAACAGGTTTTGCAATAAAAATAAACCTAATAAACATGTAATAAAACAACTAACCAGATCTGTTACTAACTTTCAACCAGATTTGCAACAACCGACTTTCTTAACAGTATGTGTAATAACCTATCAACTGGGTTTCCAATATCACTGCGAAAGCAAGTCACTCATTTTTAAACCGTCTTGATGTTCGTTTCTTCAAGATACTCACTATTCTCTCACTTATGGAAGAATTCGGGTATCAAGTAGAGGGTGCGGAGTATATACTTGTCTGCCTATACACATAGCCTCCAACCTTCAAAACCCCTAAAAGGATGGCACTCACCACGTAACGAGGTTTGTTTTAAAAGTATGGCAAGTGTGGAAGTGTCGAGGTTGGGCTAATAGACTTAATAAAAACCCGCAACAAGTGGACTTAGGAGTTGGTATTATATTTTACATGACCCCGTTGGAGGTCAGTCACATGTGACCCAGCAGGAGTTGAAGCCACGACGCTGCAGTTGCTGGCCTTTGTTTCCTACGAGCAAAGCACGACCTCTAATTAAAATGTCAGTTTTGCCAAATTGACTCATTTGGTTAACTAGCAGTGGCTTGAAAAAGTCGTTATTCACGGTCTTCTCTCGTTTTATTGAAGTGCCACAGTGTTTAACTTGCCAAATTTGGCATTTTTTTGTGCATTTCGTAATCAGGACAACGGGCTTTAACTTTAGACTTCAGTAATCTGTCGACATAAAACCGTTTGCGATTCCAATTTTTTCTTGCTTAAAGAAGACAAAGTTAGAAAACATTTTCGTTATTTTTGAAAGAAAGCAAGGTAGTAAAAAAAACTCCGAACATCTTTTCAGCCTCTTACTAATCTTATCCTGCTTCATTGGAAATTTCCAACCCAAATCTAAAAGGAAAGATACTCATATACTATGGGAAGCGCACTTCAAAGGATCAAGCACCTTTCCATAAGTATATTACATGTCCTTAATATTGGTTATTACATATATCCGGTTAAGTATTTTAATACAAATCAGGTTGAAAGTTAGTAATACAAATCCGGTTTGTTATATAATTGGTTGATTTTTATTTCAAACCCTGTTGTTACTACACATACGTTTTGATATTTACTGTAAATCCGGTTGATATCAAAAATACTGTTGTTTAATTACTACAAATGAGAATGATACAACCCTTAACCAGGGCCGAGTTGTTCTTAGTTTGATTTTCGGTTATGCAGGATATTCTCAATAAAACTTGTTGGTTGTCATGATAAACAACCCGGGATTAAAATTTATTTTTGTACAAGACGATTCCGTTGTACTGACAATAATGTACTATCTCTTCGAAGCCTTCTTGGGGATTTTACGCAGGATCTCCTTAAGCTTTTCGTAGCGACCCGAGACCAGCTGCAGATTACCATACACAGGATCAAGCCACATGATCCGATCCTCGAAACTGAGTTTTTGCAGCACAGTACTTGATGTATAGAATCTTGAAAGTGCCTCCATGGGTAATTTGATTCTTGGTTGAGGCGGTGGCGACAATTTTCTCGATGGCTTGTTACTTTGGCTGAGTGGATCCTTCAGCCACCATCCTGTCTCAGTCTTTGTCTCTTGTTCATCCTCTTCTTCTTCTCCTTCTTCCTCCTCTTCACTCCCTTCCCCATCCGAATCAATTTCCCCTTCCTCTAATTCTTGTCTCTTTCTCCCCTTCTTCTTGGTCGTACGACCTTCTTCATGTGAAATCGGAGTAACAAAATACGTAAAGGGCGGCATCCCCTGCGGTAAAGGACGCGCAATAGTTCGAGGGGGTGTTCCAGTTGGTAGTGGGGGTGGGTATGGTGTTCTTGGCTGTTGCGGAGTATAAGGGGGTGTTCCAGTTGGCAAAGGAGGGGGTAATGGAGTCCTGGGAGGAGTTTCAGCAGGTATGGGGGGAGGGTAAGGTGTAGGAGAATATGACGTTGAGTTTTCTGAATGTTTTTTAAGCTTTGCGTGTCTGTGCTGCTTCATTAAAGAAATCTCTGCATCTCCATATTCCAGTGATGGGTGAGTTGGTGAGTATCCACCCCCATTTCCATCTCTGTCATTATCGTATCTACCCTTCTTGCTGGCTGGCAATCCTTTGGATGGAAAACTGACTTCAAATGACAAGTTGCCAACAGCTGTAGAAAAGAATTTGAATGTTAAAATTGCTCTCGACACAATTTTATCGTTCTTGCTTGGTGCTTTTATTGGTGACAAGGAGAAACTATGCAAGAGTATCTAAGAAGAATACATTTAAAACAAAAACAATTTCTAACAGCCAATCATAACTAGAGGGAAAGATGAGGCGGAAAAACTTCTAAGTGACCACTTCGGTCACGAAATACATAAAAGTACTTTTTGTCTCAAAATACTCTTCAAATTATCAAAACAAGTAATTGAAATTTTCTTCAGGAAAGAACTCTCACCAAAGTCAATAAAATCAATTTTTCTTGTTGGCTGGAAGCAGTGCAGTTTTAGTTAACACTGTGTAAGAAAAAAGTTAATTTGGTGAAATTTACTCACAAAATTTTTGCTATTGATTGGTTAACAAAAAATAAAAGATGATAAAAAACAATCAAA
This sequence comes from Hydrozoanthus sils, assembly GCA_027575215.2. Taxonomy (NCBI): domain Eukaryota; kingdom Metazoa; phylum Cnidaria; class Anthozoa; order Zoantharia; family Hydrozoanthidae; genus Hydrozoanthus; species Hydrozoanthus sils. The sequence continues at coordinate 9,481 of JAOBRD020957997.1, forward strand.
TATTTGCTTTTGGCAATGTGTTATTTATGTGGTAGAACCAGGAGGGGAAGGGGGGGGGGGTAGGGCAAGGGGGTGCTGACCCCCCAATAATTTGGTTGGGAGGGGCAGCCACCTGCAACAGTTTCTGGCTAACAACAGGAACTTTTGGATAGGAATTTCAAATTTTGTAACGGACTACTATAATTTCTACTTTTACACCCCCCCCCCCCCCAACGATTTTTTTGCTTCTGCCACCAATGGTGCATCTCTTCCTTTGTTGGGACCACTGGCATTGATTTCAACAATTTTCACAGTATACCTACTGTATACTTTTCACACTTTTTTAATAACCAACTAGTCTATCTATCCTTCCCCCCTTAAAAAACAGACAAATGGTCTGATGAATGGGAAAAAATCTTTTGAATACATACCTCCATCATCAATCTCCATGTCCTTTTCATCTCTGTCCACCTCTGACCTCTTCCTTTTCAATGCAGGAACAACATTGTCACCTCGATGATAACTGTCATTCCTTCCTCTTTCCATCGTAAGTTGATAGATATGCATCATGTTGGCTATCTGCTGATGGGGTTGCATTGGAGGATTCTGGTGATCTTTCACACCTAAATAGAATTGTTTTGGAGAAGAAATGGTGTGTAAAGAACAAATTATCATAACTAATACCAACAACAGCAACAACAATGTATTATAAATGCATGTATGCAATCAACTGTACTGTATTCCCTGTTTCCTAAGTCATCACTCAGTCTTATTTAAACTATTTTACTACTTCCCCCCCCCCCAATAATTTTCTAGGTAACAACAGCAACTTTTGGAATTAGGAGTTTCAGAGTTTATAAGGAACTATTTCAATTTCCGCTGCGTCCCCCCAATAATTACAGTATTTGATTCTGCTACCTATGGACTTTGGAAGGAAAGTTGGTTTTGTAGAAGGTGGAAAAAATAATAACCCAAAGAACAAAAAGTCAGAGTAAATTGAAGATCATCTGCAGGAGATATGTTGTAATAACAATAATAATGACAATGATAGTATTTAAAAATGATAACTAATAATAACAATAGTAGCAATAGTAATAACAATATAAAACAATTACAATAACAAACAACAAACGTGTTCAATTTGCTAAACAAAGAGCAGCCAACAAACATGCTTGTATGCAGAAAGACAAAACTAATGAAAGAATAAATTACTAGTATTGCAGCATACAATTACAAATCATTAATGAAAATAATGATAATGATGGTGATATGAAGGAGGTGATGACAATGATGACGACAAAAATCTCAAATACGAGGCAACAGTATAAATTGCTGTTTTCATGGGGATCACTTACTGGTACCCCATTCACAACAGACTTTAACCATGATAAAAATGTATTTAGTTAGTTAAGGTACCCATTTACACTACACCAATACAGCTAAACTGGACTTAAATCATGTTTAGTTTAACTACCTCAGGCAGGACTAGTTTTAAGCTTGATGACTAAAAATGGTGGCCAAATGCTGACAGATGTGGGAGAAAGACATTAGACTAATGGATGTCTAGTCTTGAATGTCTGACAAGACAAAAACACCTAAAATTGGCTAATGACATGTAACATGGAAAAAAAAATATCCAATGACATTAGCTTCCACTTAAAAGTGTCAGGCTGTGAATATAGAGATGGCAAAGCAAGCAAAAATATAATACATACACTAATATTCACAGCTGCCAGAGTATGCACCATTTTCTGATGAACTAGACATTATTCTTGGTGACAACCTTACACCAGACCTGCCATAATTATTGTTATACAGAAATTGTTTTATTTCAACAGTATTCTGACATTTTATTTCGAACAGAAACAATTTTCAGCCAATTTTGAATTGTTGCAAATAATGTAGTTATAAAATATTTTCTATTATGTGTAAATTTCTATTGCCTGTTTTAGACAAACAAAATTGTGACTTATTCACCTGTTCTTGACTGGATGTTAATAGTTAACCATCAAAATTGCTGCACACCAACATTGCTGTGCACCATTGTTGTTTACAAACTGTGTACAGTTTAAGTCCTATAGGGGAGATGGGTAAGAAGATCTAGCATTCCAAAACATGGTAATTTAACTAAACCTGATTTATTTGGTCTAGACAGATTTAAAATTAACTGACTTATAGTTCAACTAAACTTGTTTAAATTAAACTGGTATATTTAACTATTTGGGTTAGTATAATGAATGTGGCCCACAGCCATGTGTGCAAGAATAACTGCATTTGTTTCCAAATTTGTTTACAAAATTAAGCAGATAAGTTTCATTTGTTCATTGCATTGTTAATCACTAAAAGCACTAAGTTAAACTCTTAGTTAATCAGTCGTAAAGGTTCTACACAATCTTGTAGTGGCTAACTGATTGCAAATTCTAAAAATCTAGAGGGCTGCGATCATTTTTTGTAGCATTCACCACCTATTATTGGCAAGTTCAAGCTCTGAATTTATTAAGCATACTAGCATATTCATGAAAAGCACAGCATCTTGGGTGACAAAAGAGCTTCTCAAAGCTGGCTCAGAAATGTCTTAAGAGCGACTTTGCGGTAGGATCGACTACGGCGCACAACTCGAGAAAAATCGATTTTTCAAAAACCACACCAAAATGAAGGCTTAGGGGCACTATTCATAAAAATATAATTTTAAGTTCGATCAGT
>JAOBRD020958100.1:0-12162 GCA_027575215.2 Hydrozoanthus sils
CCTATCCCCCTTCCCCCATCCTCTAATAAGCCCTTTCTCAGATAAACCCTCTTATAATTACTTAACCCCCGGGGTATTATTATAGTGTTTACAGTATTATATATCATAATATTTACCTTGCAGAAAAAACTAACCGCTCATGATTCTGGTATGGGAGAGAGCGTGTGTAGCATTGTGGGAAGAAATAGTTTCCATGGCGATCTGTTAAGCCAATCAGGTTTGAAAAGTAAGTTGAAAATTTTATTTCGAAAAGTGTTTTTTATTGTTACGCTATGTCGTGATATGATAATGTCGTTGGTAGCTATAAAAATTCATTATTAAACATACTAAAGGCAATAACCAATTCATGTGCATGGATATAGTCTTTTTAGGTTTTTCTTCTACTTAAACACACATAGAAATAAGAACAACTTATATTAAAAACAATTTGAAGTTCAAATTGCCAAAAAAAATAAAAACAATGAGTTCCGGCCAAAGTTACTGGTTTTCATAAAAAAAAAGCCAGTAAAAGTTTGTTGAAATAACTTTTCCTGAAAGGTGGGGCAGAAATTAAATTAAATTAAAATTTAAAAAAAAGAGTTTCGGTCAAATTTACTGGTTCTCAAAAAAAAAGCCAGTAAAAGTTTGTTGAAATAACTTTTCCTGAAAGGTGGGGAGGAAGGCACTGATATCATGAGTAACTAAAGAAAAGTGTCCAGTGAGAGAGAGCAAACAACAACAACAACAACAACAACAACAACAATTCTTTATTTGCCCCTTGGGTGCTATTTTAAATTTAAAACCTGAATGAAACATGAATAATAATGGTGGGTGACAAATTTTCGGCACAGGCCCCCTAGAATAGCAGAGCCAATCGGGCTAGGGTGCGCTTATAAGTCATTTTCAAGTATTGGAGCTTATGATCGTTTGTAAATAGCACAAAACAAGTTACTTGTGCAATCGCAATACTACAGAGCCATCGCAAACTCAACCGTCGTCACATGGAAAACCTGAGCACGTGACCAGTAGTTCTGACAGTTTTCGTACCGTGACCCCCCTGTCTGATAGTGAGTTGAGCAGTGCGCCTCGTACTGAGGATACGTCGAGGGAGGTGGGGCAGAAAGTAAAGGAAAGAAGTCAAAATACAAGGGCTGCTTCGCGTAAAGGTATCAAGTTTTAAGTTTACTCAGTAGACTGACGAGGATCACCATAGAAACCACAAGGCTTATACGAGATGCTCATCCTCACGTAATTTTAGGAATAATTAACAAAGCTTAAAAGAGATAGAAACATGGGTGGCTATTACAAAAAACTATATAAGTGTCTGAGATACAATAGTCTCAAATAATGTCAGTTTTTTTTTCTTACAGAAAACTTTTTATGTTAAAACGAACAAAAATGCCAAAAAAGGAAAACAAAAAAGTGAAAAAAAAAGAGGTTTTATTGGTTTAAAAGAAGAAATGTATAAAATTTGTTTGAAAATGAAGATAATGTATTTGCAAATTAGTTGAAAAAAGTTGAAAACCTTTGGCCCTTTGTAGCTAATGTAGAATTTTTTAATGTTAGTTTTTATCTTAGGTATACGGAGTTGCTTCGAGGTTCTTGACAATAGACATATCACATGACCAGCACTGAAGAGATAGCTGCAGCTGCATTGCAGACTAAAACAGACAGACAATAGTAGAAAATGAAGGACAGACAGCACCAAAGACAATTTAAGCCAAAAGTACTTGTTGTTCAACAAGCAAAAAAATTTTTGATAATTATTGGGATTTCTAAGCGCGTACCCACAGCAGTTAATTACCTTTTTTAAAAGTAACGATAGCAAGCTCCTACAAAGACCGCTAACGATTCTTTTTTTAAACTAAAGCAAAAACTGGTATATTTTGTTCAAATTATTCTTACTAGTTACAAGAAAGCGAGCGTCCGTGGTTCAACGAATGAAAACATCCACACACCAGAAAGCGCTCCTGTTAGTATTCAGCTACCTTGACCCACTTGAGCGATGCGGGGTGGCCCGGGTGTGCAGGGCGTGGAAAGAAGCCAGTGAGAGCCCAGAGTTGTGGTCACGTGTTTTTTTGTCGAACACTTTTGTGAACAACTTGGTAAGTAGACCGCTTCTTGATTGAATCAATTACATGTTTTGTCTTTGCATCTTCATTGGTAACTTTGCATCGTTGATCGTGTCAAATTGGCTGCAAAATGCTTCACCCGAAAGTTTAGGAATGCCAGGATGCTGGGCCGAAGAAATTTCCGATTATGTTTTAGAACTAGCTGTTTCTTATAGAAAGTGAAGTGTTGCCAGCTGAAAATATTTGCTTTCATTTGTTTTGTAGTGGTTTACTGAGTTTTGCGACAAAAGCGAGGTAGATTCAATGCCAAACGCTAATTTCTAAATTAAAATTTTCGCGAAAGTGTTCATCAAAGTAACCATTGTTTAGCGACGTATCTAGAGAAAGACGACATGTTTTTATGGGTCTTTCAGCTCAGAAACTTCGTTATGGAAATCGTTTGATTTCGTAACCTCATCGTGCGACATACCAGTAGCTGTCATCGAAAATCAAAGTACTCCATCGGGTAAAAAGTTTAGGAGCAATTCAGCGAAACACGACACGTATTTAAATTTGTATGTAACAAAGCTGTTCTCAATGGGCAAGTGATTTGATTTGGTTGGATCAGCTGTCATCTTAGGAAGCGAAAATGAAATCCCAATATGGTCAGCTTGATGAATATTTTCGATATCAATCAAATCAGCGTTTGATATTGTTTGAATCCATCTCGCTTTCTCGCAACTTCGTCGAACGCTTCTCTTCCAGAAGCATGCAGCTAACGCTGATCAACGTACCGCGTGCTTACAATCATTGATATCTATAACTATAGCCAGCCAGGGCAAAAATCGAGTTTGGAAAACTTGCTCGTCGTCTACACGAACAAGGAAAACTAGTCAACAAAATATTGTAAAGGAAAAACTTGTTGGTCGTTTGCACGATCAATAAGAATTGTCAAGTGAACTTGTCAAGAAAATATTGGGGCTTAACCATCGTGGTATATATATCCACAACTTTCAGCACGTTTGCAAAACTGATAAAATACAAAATCTGTTGATTCGAAGAAGGTATTTCATAATACAGGCACATGCCCAGACCTCAATAGCATACTTGAAGTGACGTGCCGTGATTAAACCTTCAAATAAGATCGTATAAGTTCTTGTTAAGTATTGAGTTATAATAGGGTCACCTCAAATCTATCTCATGGCTTCTCAACAGGCTCTCAAAAGTGTATCCTTACGATGTCAGTCCCTTCAGCATCTAAAGCTTAAAGGTTTGTTACCCGTCTTCTAAACCTTCTACATTTTTTGACTGTTTCGCAAAGTGGTAAAGCAATCACTCTAACCAAACCATTGTCTCACTCCTGACACCATGTGACAATAGGGTTGAAAAAGCCTGAAGTAGCAACCGCTGTGAACAAGACACCTAAGAAGTACGTAGTTTTGATCTGTTTGGCCCTTGGGCTGCAGGATACATGGGCTACAAAATTAAAGTTTAAGTATCATATGAAATTATTTGAAACTTAAACCAAGGGTTCATTCAAGTCTTTTTCTTCTTTTTGGGACGAAAGACAAAATGATAAGAAAAAGACGTTAATGAACCCTTACTTAAACTGATGCTTTTTCCCCCTTTTTGTTTGAGAACGCGTATTTTTGACTGCCGCGAGTTGAGTTTACTGAAACTCGACGTTTTAGAACTTGTTTGATGTGATGGCGCAGAATGTAAAACTTATACTGACCGCGCTTCAGCCGCAGCATATACGGCATAAGCCCAACGTCTGGAATACATAAGATTGGGTAGTCAAAAACAAACGGAGTACTGTTGCTTTTTTATAACGATTATAGCCAATGTATCCTGCAGCCTGTGTCTATGCTTGACTATAGATTTATTCTGGGTAAATTGGCCTGAGATTGAACATTGGCAATTAAGCGCATGCCCACGAAAGCCCTAAGAAAAAATTGATCGGCCTTCGAACATTTGGGCCATGACCTCTAGTAACAGCGTTCCAGGGGTCTGGTAACTATAGTGTAGACGCTAAACTAATCTTGACATAGACTACTTTCAAAATAGGCGGCCATTTTAATATTCTTTTGTGTACATTCAAATTAGCCTTGCTAGCCTCGTTCTTGAGGCAAAGTTTCAAAAGAAATTGTTACCCAAAGCGAGGTCAGTAGGGCTAATTTGAACGTACACCAAAAGAGCGAGTATCAAAATCGTCGCCATTTTTGAAAAAGGTCAATAGCGCAAACCGATGGCCAACTTGAACACTTTGATAAACCTTACATGAGCCTTCATTCGTAGAACTTAATGGTTTCCGCTCACATAAGTTTCAAGATGGTGGGGCGCAGTTTGTTCGTGCTTTTCTAGGTCAAAGCAATTGGACTTACAAGTTTTGGCACGGCAAAACTTGGGGAACATGCAGTACTTGTTAATAATGCTTTACGACATTTTGGCTGAAAGGGGCACAAGAGAACATGTACAGGCAATAGTACTCGAGGTCCCCTTCCAGGTCGGCCACCCGGGACCTACGGTTTAATGTCCTTATCCAAAAAGACGTAAAGGTCTAACTTTCAGATGTTGGAGCAAAGGCTGCACCTTCTCCTAAGTAATTATTTTAAGACCCCGAGACCGAGTGAAGGTCCGGAACCGGGAATCGAACCCAGGCCTCCCGCACGACAAACTGGCGCCATTACCAACTGTAAATATGTAAATTGTTATTTGACTTTAATTTACCTAGACGGTGGACAACAGCCCCTAACTTCAGTTTTCTTCAACTCTTTTACGTTGTAAAGCTTGAAATACTTACCAGGGCCTCCCGCACGACAGACTGGCGCCTTACCGACTGGGCTAACCAGGCGGAGGTGGTTTTAATATAAGAATGGGTTTATGCAGACTCGACACATTTTGTTGGTCGCAAATGTTCAGAAAGTATCTAAAAAAACCACACAAGAATAAATGTCAAAATATGAAGAGCTAGTTTCTCTAACCCATAGCACTTTCATTTTGACAGCTGTTATCTTGAGCGAGGATTGGAGTTTATTACTAAAGCTGCTGGAACAAGCCTTCTCTCTGTCCACATAGAAGATTGTGGCGCCCTGTTGACTGACAGGTCGGTATTCTGGTTGCCCTGGGAAACACTACATTCGGACAAGAGCTTTGTTTATTAAACCAACCTATCCTAAATCTTTCTTAAACCTAGAGGCTGATTGGGTTGGTGTTTGTTTCCGGTGCCCGTAGGGCTAGCCTAGGTAGATGAAAATCTTTGACTCCCCCTAAACGGGACAACGAAGACAATAAGCCCCTATTCCCCTACCCCTATCATTCAATCTCGTACATATTAAAATGCAAGTATAATTACTTCACATTGAGCCACCTAACCAATCTTTGCCTTTACGTACCATGTTAAATACCAATTTGTTCTTTAATTTATTTTTTAATTGTTATTCCCGTCTTTCTCCCTTAACCTAACCCATACACTTTTGAATTTATGCCTCAGTTTTGCAAGCTATCAAGAGGTCTCTCTAAATGAGCCGCCAAATACATGTTAGCTAAGAGAGAAACCCGAAATGCTCAGATATAAATAATGAATAGATCTTTAAAAGTTGAGCTCTGAGTGATGTGTTCCAGTAACATCTCCGTAAGAATATCCACCAATAAAATAAAGTACTTTCCTGGCACCTCTGCCTCACTAGTTAGTGTGGCTGTGCTATTGCGCTACCGATCCACCTACACAAAACTAAGCCGAAAATTCATAGCTTAGAAGGTCTTTAGAAACTGAGTTGAACGTATGAACGTATATAGCACAAAGGAGCTAGGGGAGCTTTGAAAAAATATTATAATAATTGCAACAAAAATTAGTAGCAAGATGTGTAAAAGAAACAGCAAACTTCGTGATAAACATATTTCTTCTATTATTTTTTCTCAATTATATTGTTATTAATGTAAGTTAGGTAGATTTAACAGGATATAACACGTATAACTGTGTTATTATTTGTACCTGTAATGATGTAACAGTGTATTATGGTAAATCTAAAAGAGAAAAAAATTAAAGCTACACAACTTCTTTCCGTTGCAGATCTTTGTTCCTTATTGCAAGCCACTGCAGAAACGTCGTCGACATCACTTACATCAGCGCTACCTTCCCGGCATGCCCTGAGTCCTTGTGGTCGCTATGGTCATGTCGTAACATCGTATCTCTTCATTTGCCGCCAATGTTTCCAAGGTATGGAGCAGTTCTTGTTTTCACTTTTCAAGAAAAGTCAGAAACTATAGACCTCTTTCAAAGTGGCTGTCACGCATGGTTTGAACTGGGAACAAATGAATGTGAGGTCACAAAAAAGGCCACATTAATAAAGAAAGTCTACTCTGCACAATCTTGACTCTTGTATGTCAAAGTCACCCACCTCACCACTTTGAGGTCCTTATCAAGAATCTCTTAGTGCAGTGAGTGACTGACATAAGAGATCAGGTAGATCACTGTAGACTTTGTTCATTAACAAGTCTTTTATTACCTCAATTAAACACGAATTCGTTGCCAATCCTAAGCAGGTTTGACAGTTTTTCTTGAAAGAGATCCATACAAACTTGGAAAGAATTTATCATTGTTGGAAAAAAAAAACAGTAGTCTAGAACCTGAGTCAACCTCTTCATTTCTTGCTGCTTAGTGACCACCCCAGTCGGTTCAATGACAGAAGTCTGGAAACAATAAGTAACTGCTGGCCCAGCTTGAGGCACCTGACCGTGGGAGGCCCGTATATCACACCCACAGGGTTAATACATATTGGTAAGGGAACATTTACTCTATGATTGCCGCTGCTATACATCTACATGCCTCACAATACCTACCCTAATTTTACTCTAATTATATCCATTTTGAAATCACTTGCACCTACAATCCGAGCCAAATTAGTCATATTTTATTTATTGAATTTTTTCACGGCTGAGTCCCCTCCCCCCATACAACATTGCTTACAATTCACCAAAACATGATCACACTAACTGGACCAACATTGAAACGGGGGAGGAGGGGGGGGCAGTTTAGATTTTAAGGTGAATTAAAATGCTCTATTAATTATTTTAATTACTTAAAAGTCTCAAGGTATTTTTGGCCGGGATTGTAGATACATAAGTTTATAGCATTTATAGCATTTTGTATTCGCACTCCAGTGAGCTTCTAAACGCACTCCTTTGAACTGCTAATCACAGTAATACTCGGCAACAGCCAATGAGAATCCACCAAAATATTATATGTAAATGAGAACAAGGAAAATTAATTACATTTAGCTCACGGAAAGTAATTTAAATATGGGTATAATTGAATGATAATTGAACTTCGCGTCGCACAATATTGGTCTGAAATCATGCGCTTGCGCGCTCGTTCGATTTTGAAATCACACGTATGAATTCAGACCAAATTAGCAATATTTAACTTCATTGAATAATTCATAATTAATACAAGCCTGGCCCGCACGGGTAAAGAATTCAACCATAGGTTAGGGCTAATCAGACTTTGGACTGCCGGGACCAGAAGTTCTAACAACGTTCTTATATGCTTCCGGTCCGCTGGGGGTAAACTGATCATTGCAAATCTAGCACCTTTTAGCATTCATATGGGAAAGGCGCTATGTATATGCACCACTTCAATGTTAATTCCAATTTGAGATGTTGTTCGCATTTAGTATATTCCTAAAATATTGTTGCGTTCTAAGTGAAGATCTTTACTATAAACCAACGCCCCTTAGTGGGGGGAGGAGGGCGCAGGGATCGGGGCAGGAAAGCGGGATATCGAAGAGCGGGACGGGGGATATCAAAAGGTGGGAGTCCACCCCCATCACTTCGTACTCACTCTAGATAGCTTTGGACTAGTTATCATCACGCCATTACTACACCAACACCTTTTTCTCTTCACACTTGTTCTTGTTACAGCCAAAGGTTGTCTGCGTCTTCAGTATCTCGAGCTGGACCGGATGACGGTGTTTACTGAGGAAACAGCGTATGCAATGTGTCTTTGCGGACTAAAAGGGTTGGAGGCCGTCTCCTTCACTTTCACACCCATCACAGATGGCGCAGTGAAACAGCTCTATGGTAAGTCTTATACGCCTGGCGCAGTCAAAAAGCTCTAAGGCAAGTCACGATTTCTTATACGCCTGGCGCAGTCAAACAGCTCAAGTCTCGTAACAAAGAAGATACGAACAGCGTATTGTTATCAGCCAACACGTGCAAAACTTTTCCTGATACGTGTAGATACCACTTATCAAATGTTCAACCTCGAATCTTGCGTTTCTAGCGTTCTGATTGGTTCACTCAATCGCCGGCGGTTATCAGCTCATACACCGAAGTGACCATATATGGAAACCGACTATGCAGTGTTGCAAAAAACATGGTTCTGAATATATTTTAGCTGTCATTTTCTGACATCGAATTGTTTGGCCTTGGAAAAATCTAATAAAACAGTTATTCCATTCGCGCTTGTTGGATACGAGATGATATACGTGCCTCTTTAGCTATATACCATCTCATATCCAACACGGGCTCTTGGAATATTCCTTAAACAAAGGTATTCTAAACTATTTATACATTTTTAACACAACAGTAGCTCATTTCTGTCATATCTCCTGACTTGAGTTGTTGTCCCTTCCCAATACCATCCAGGTGCTTGTCCACGGTTGGAACATATAGCAATTCACATTGGAATATCAGATTTTTTCGATGACACCGACAACCCAGAAAGCATGCGAGAGTACGAAAGGATTGTAAGCCGCTTGCAGGTACCGAGTGTACAAATGAGCTATAAATACATTTTATTCTCTCATTATCGTGAAGATTGAAGATTCATTAACCACACAGTAGTGTTTCTTAAAGCAACCCTTTTTATTTCCTTATCCACAGAGCCTGAAATCAAATGAGGCACTTGCCAAAGTTCTAAACATCAAGGCAGATTATGGGTAACCTACAGATATGTTACGGTTACTTTTACGGACCGTTTAATTTAATTGGACGTTAAATTTCAAGATCATCTCCCGAAGGGGTGGTTACAGACTCCAATTCTGCACCATGATCATCCATTGCACGGTGCTTACAGAACCCAGGCATTGAGGTTTATTCCTGCAGGTTTTTCTTGGACTCTACATACCGAGATCATCCCTGCACGTTGCTTGAAGACTCGAAGGATCGAGCTCATCCCTTGCAGGATGCCTACGGACTCTAAATATCAGGATCATCCTCTGCAGGGTTTGTACAGCCTCCAAGTATTGAGATCATCCACCATCGGGTGCCTATAGAATTAATCATCCCCTGCAGCCTGCTCACATACTGCAAATATCAAATTCATCGCTTCAAGGATTCTCACACTTTAAATACCGCCGGTAACCTGCTTAAAGACTCTTTAAGAGTATCAAAGTAATCAAATTTTGGATACTCATAAACCCAAAATATTGAGACCATTCCTTGAAGGCTACTAGCACTCTACAAAAGTGGAGATCATCCCCTGCACGCTGCTAACAAACTTCAAATATCGAGGTCATCCCTTGTCGGCTACTTAAAGACTCAAAACATCGAGACTATTCCCTGCAAGTTACTAACACTCTCCAAATAAAGAAAACATCCCCTGCACGCTGCTCACAACTAAACATCGATATCATCCCTTCCTGGATGCTCAGACTCCAAATATCGTGATCATCCCCTGCACACTGCTGACAGACTCCAAACATCGAGATCATCCCCTATGGGTTGCTAACACTCTCCAAATATCGAGATCATCCCCTCCAGGGTATTCAAAGATCCAAATCATTGAGAACGCCCGTCCTAGATGACTGCCGATGTTTTAGCCTTCACTTTATGGTCAACCACTTTACATAACTTTCTTTAAACCGACACGATGCTTCCCATTGAACGAAGATGTACCCAATCAAACTCTACTGAGCTCTCCACAATTCTGATTCCCCTTTTATACATGTTGAATATTACAAGAGTTCCCAATTTTGAGACAACTTTTCTTATTTAGTATAATCGTATGCCATGCAGTGAAGCTGTTTGGATCGTTAAAAGAGACTTCACCTATAAACAAACTCTTTGAAGAACTTAAAAAAGGGAAGCCTGGGGCCGTCATCTTTTTTAATACTCCTTTTCCATGGCTCTTCCAATTGAAAGTATTCGCACCAAAACTTTAATAAAGACGTACAGCCACATTTTATTCTAAACCAAAGGATTATCCATGTCAGTGACGCTAAACAGAAGTATAAGAGTAATATAAGCTATACTGCTAGATAACGCCTGTTTTTAGACCAAAGATTAAATTTATACCGGGCCAAGATACGACAGACATTGATAACCATGTACAGGTTATCTTTAATGTTTGCTTAGAATATGACTTCTTAGTTTTGAATACAATTTGTTTTTACAAAGCTATCTAAAATTATATATTAAGTTACTTCTAAAAGTCACAGGTAATAGGTTGTTAGACATATCTGATGAGTTATCAAAGGAAAGGAAACCCCATTTAAAAAACATAGTACAATTCACCACATATCATTCCATTGTGGACTCACTACGTATACTGACTACGTCTTACTATGGAAGAGTTGTTCTTGTTGCCACAAACTTTTGAGCCCCGGGAAACAAACCCTTAACCCTCTGATTACAAGTCAGACGCTCTACCAACTGAGCTACAGGAATTCAGCATCATCTATTAATTCACTATGTGGATGAAGTGAGCCTAGCAGTTAGCAGGTGATTTACTCGGTGTTCCATCTACAGAACCAAGTTAAGTGATCCATTCCCCTTGTGAGCTCAGCGGCTAAAGCGTCTGACCGGTAATCAGAGGGTCATGGGTTTTGTTCCCATTAGGGACTCAGAGGTTCTTCTTCTGAGAAAAAGAAGTTAATGACAACAAGAACAACTCTTCCACAATATTTATCCAAGCTGATAAACTTTCGCATACGTCTTACTATTGTTCAGTAAAACCTGAAGATAAACTTGTTCAAAACCATAATTAAACTATAGTTCATTCGGATCATTTTATCACTGACTCAAGTTTTTACTTCTCTAGCCAATTGACTTAAGAATCTATCTCTCCCAGTTCCATATATTCTCTTCTCTTGGTAGTTGGCTTTGGAATCTATCTCTGCCAGTTCCATATATATATTACAGTCTTCTGTTTCTTTGACTTGTTCATGGAAGGTATTTATATGGGTTAAGAATTCCCTGTGAAAAAATGAAAAGAAGGAATTATAACTTTGACATAGTTGTGATTAAGTAACGATCCGAGTGGGAGCTAGTGGAGGTCAACGGCAATGGAATACAGAAAGCGATATATTATTAAACTGTTGATCTGACTTGACTAAAAATGGACAATAAGTAAGCTGATGTATTTCTTTCCAGTTCACTTGTTCATTCCTTTCTACACGTTTTTTTTTAATAAGAACCAGTAAATTTGGCCGATCCTCATTGTTCTTAATTTTTTGGCGATTTGAGCCTCAAACTGTTCTTAAATTGTTCTTATTTCTATATGTTTTTAAATCGAAGAAAAACTAAGCTAAAACAGGTGTTGCAATATATGTGGTAAAAAACGAATTCGCCGAACCATTTTCCCGAGACGATTTCTATTCATTATAAACTGCGAAGCATTTCTTATTCATTCTGTATTGTTCAGTCGAAGATCGAAGCTCAGCGAACTTTATAAAACAATTAGCCATCAAGCCCGAGCCTCAGCTTGTTCTTAAATTGTTCTTAAATATTCGCCAATCTGAGCTTCGTTGTTCTTATAAAATTGTTCTTATAAAAAAAGCGTGTTGTAGAAAAATTTCTGGTCTACGTGGGGAACATTAAAAATCAAGGTTTTCTTCGCTTTTCTATGATTGGCTTAATTATTATAGCACAAAAGAAACAATGTTTCACTGCTTTTTACTTAAAAACTATGTTGTATACTGATTGATGCGTTCTTAGTATGAAAATTTAAACATTCTTGTGTTGGAAATGTGAGATGACGCAGAACAATGGGAGGTTCCATAGTTCTTACATGGACCTTTTACTTAAGGCGGGACTTAACCCAAAGCGCGCTCTGTGGCCACTTTTCCTCGTGTTTCTTCCGATATCTCCGTCCATGGTTTGAATCTACAAAATCCCTATGCTTAAAACA
>JAOBRD020958207.1:0-12161 GCA_027575215.2 Hydrozoanthus sils
CCCCCCCCCCCCCCCCCCCCCCCCCCCCCCCCCCCCCAGGAAAAAGATACACTAAACGTTAGGGAGGGCTTCAAAAAATGAAAGGGAAAGATCTAAAGTTATCATAGCTCCCATCTAGACAAATCAGAAGTTGGACTAGTTAGGACTGAAAGGATAAACGAAACTTGCCATAGGTCTCACACTTTCTATTTTACTTAAGAACCTTACTTTAGACCTTGTAAAACTTACACTGACGAAAATAAACGCTGTGTTAGGAGAAGATGTCTCCAGATCGACATCTGTCTACCATTTATGATAAGTCGCCAAGAGAGCGATACAAGTTCTACATTACACACGGTGTAAAATTTCATGTGGGTTAATCTCTCCCTTGCTGGAAGAGCTGGCAGATATATATCATCTGTTCTTTATCCATATTATCTTGTATTTTAAATACCAAACGGGTGAAAACGCACGACAGGTAATGTTCCCTTCCACATACCAAAGGAATGTGAAAAGTAATAGAACATCATTCCTCTCCATTTTAGGTGGCGTCGTTCACCACTACAAGAAGAATTCCAAAGGTTTTTACAAAAAGGCCCATTGATGTAATAAAACACCAATTTTAAAACTTTCTTGTATAAAGTTTTCACTGTTGATGAAATTTTCCCATGATGGCTGAGGCGCATGTCTAACCATTCACGGCCTCGTGACGACACCATCATATCATGATCAAGAAGAGCCCATCATTTGCCCCAAGATCAACTTCTTAACTGGTCATAAACTGTTGCCCAGACATCAAGCCGGGTAAATTCTTCGTAAAACAATCATAGTTTACCTTGAAGGTCACTAAACTAACGTCTCTTGCTCCAGAACATCTCTTTGACTACTGTTCGACCTTGCAAGTGACTCCCATTTCAACCACTGTTCAAGCTGCCATTCTGAAAGGTTATAGTTTTGCAAGTCCTCTAAGCTAACCGGATTTTTCGGCTGAAAAGAAATATCTGCTTCCACTTCCGTGAGCATTGTTGCAAGTTCTGACACCGGAGAATGATCTTCATAGTACGAAAGACCGGGGTCTGGTGACGAAGAACCAGACTCAGCGGAAACAAACGGAGTAGAAGTGGGAGACGAAGGAGGCGTCGAGTAATTTGACAAAGAAATCGAATGAGATGTTGAAGATGTACTTGGAGAAGGTGGAATCTTCTCGTCGTGAATTTGATATCTCCTCGGCCTATAGGTAGGAGGAGTCCGTCGACGGTGGTCACGAAAAGGGTCATGCGCAGCACTCATAGCCGCTGGACTGTCTGCAGGCATTGATTTTTGTCTTGAAAGTCCTGGAGAGGAATCGCTGGGCCCAGGCTCCTTTGAGAACTTGCTCGATGAATGTGCCATTGAACGTCCAAATTCTTTATATGAATGCGGCGCACTGGCAGCCCGAATTAAATTTCGATTAACATTTTCATTCAAGCGTGCTTTTGCTTCGTCATTTGAATCTTCAAAAAATACATCTTCAGGCAATTCGATACTGAAAAAAAGTTGCAAAAATATCGATTGTTACTTACAGGTTTGCTAAATAGCATCACGGATGAAGACTAGTGCCAAGAAAAACTTCTAAACTTGTAACCTAATCAAGTATCTTTACTTCAATTACTACTCGGCGGCGCAGTGGCCGAGTGGTTTAGCGTGTTTGACTCGTAATCCTAGGGTCGCGAGTTAGAGCCCCACTGTGTTGTGTCCTTGAGCAAGCACTTTACCTGACTTTGTTCCAGTTGTATAAACGAGTACCAGCTTCTGCTGGGGGAAAACCTACGATGGATTAGTGTCCTGTCCAACGGGAGTCAAACAGAAACCGGAGATAAGCGCCGGCCTAAAAATAACAGGCCTAGCCTCTTGGTCCGAGAAAGGGTCTAGCTTCTAATTACTCACTTTGTTACAAAGAAAAACTTGTAGAAAAAAGAAAAAAGTAGTTTTAAAAGTAGAGGACAGGATCTGGACTAGCATGCAGCATACATCAAGTCTTGTTAACATTAGCCGAGCTATTAAGACAGTTAATGTGTACATATGTGTTTCGAATGGCAGTAGTACGATAAAATTAACAGTTTCGTTATCTACATTACCTTGTTCTACACGGAGCTTTCTTTCTTAAAATATAGTCCATCATTTCTGGTTCATTATCCAGTAAGTACTCCATGACTTCATGGTATTCATTTGCTGAAACCTAAATCAAACATAACTAATTATGGATCTTGAGTTTCGGACGCATGGCTACTTTGAAAATGTTAGGTATTATTAAATCACAAACCTTTTTTTTTTTTAGAAAAAATTCCTATACTGAGCCAAAGTCTATGATATGTGAACGAGGGTTATTCCGTTAGGACATTAAACCTTGTGTTAATAAAAAAAAAATATTTTTGCACTGGCAAACTACGAGCTTTCGGCTGCCATCCAAAGCCTGTGTCAGTCATGTGTACAAAGCACCGAGTCCCCATTGGCTAGAAGAGAGCACATACAATTTTCATGGTCTCCCAATCTTGTCTACACGTCACTGTAGTTGTATATTATTTTCTTTCCTCTATCCGTTTCTCCCTACCAACTGATCTAAAAGTTTTCTTGTTTAACCTGAAGCGAGCTTTTTGACCGGTTACGGTAGTCATCGCGTTTACATTATTCAAGTAATTCTTAAAACTTAAATTATGTTATGGTTGAAAATGTTCAATAAAGGCAAACAATAAAAGCGGAGTAGAAGAAAAGAACAATAACAACGCGAGTGAAAAATGTGTTCGGTCAATGCCAATGTCAAACAGCTAAACAAAGAGGCAAAAAATAATGACATTGGCATTGACATTAGCATTGACCGAACACATTTTTCACTCGCGTTGTTATTGTTCTTTTGTTCTACTCCGCTTTTGTTGTTTGCCCTTACTGAACGTTTTCAACCATAATTTAGGTTTGAAGTTTCAACATATTTACATTTGAAACCTGATGATGGTGTATGCCACACCGAAACTTAGTCCAGTTTTGTTTTTATTAACTACTTTTATAGTAAAATGTATAACTACATCTAATGTTATAAGTAATTCTTATATTAGTTTTTTAAACTCACAAGAACTATTAAGAAGGCGGTTTTCAAGTGATATATAGCACGATGGCTACAATGACATTGATTAGTACTTTAATAACATTAGATTGTCGCGTAAGGGAAGTAAATAAAATGGCGGTGGTTTGATGATGATGACGAAATGATTGTGTTGATGGTGATGACGATATAGTGATGGTGATGATAATGATTGTGATGTAGATGATGATAACTATATCGACGACGATGATAGTGATGATAACGGTGATAGTAATAACGATGAAGGTGAAAAAGGAAATAACGGTAATGATGATGCGGACCAGGCATGGTGTAACGTTTACTCACTTCAAATAGTTCTTGATGATGGTCAATCAAGTCTTGAACTACATCAATAACTTCCTTTCGCTCTTCAGCCCTCTCCATATCCTCCACTAAAAAATCATGGTGCTGGCTTCCTTTCACCTTGAACCAAGCAAAACGAGAAAGACTTAATGAAAAAGTTCAAAAATTTCCAAACATATTCATCCCTGAAGATGCATCTTAGAGTAAAAAATGTTAGGACACTTCGAACCTTTTTGTCAAGCCGTTTTATTTTTGCATCATAAAGGATAAACTAGTCAATTCTGTGACCGAAAGGAATGATTACGAGCTGTATTTACCACCCCCGCATTATTATTACACCCATAGAGCCCTGGGGTGACGATATCGAATTTAGACAATGACAAAGGTTTTGAAATAGCTGTAGATGGTAAACTGATAAATACTAAGTAGATGTAGATAAACAGACAGCCAGACAGAGAAAAAGACAGACAGACAGATAAATAGGAAGCCAGAAAGACAGACAAGGCAGGGTAGGTAAGTAGGAAGGTATAGATGGAGTGAGTCGATACATTCTTCGTTTTCACGTACTCCCTAGCGATGCCAAAGGTAAAAGACGACTGAAGCGGCCATGTTTGTGCCCTAAACAAAATTAAAAAAATCCACCAACATGGCCGCTGTGACGTCAGGTGAAAAAGAAGGATAGATTGTTCAGCCCTATATTTATAAGTTTTGTGACATGCTTTTAGAATTCCGGTTGCCGACAGCCACAAGAAATCGCTTTTCTTTAGTAGTATGCTTAAGAAGAAGACGCTACTAACCTTATGTAGAATGTTTGGTCCTATGAGAGTTGCTAAGTTTCGAGACATCATCTTATTGCCAGAAACCTAAAAGAATGCAAGTTGTTTGAAAATGAAAAGTTTGAAGTAATCACTTAATTGGAATATATGTCTAATACGGCCATCAACTGCAACCTGTTAACGACTAAGCAATTTTGTAATTTTTATGACTGACCCGGCCACGACTTCGGGGTAAAAAGAATAGGGACATTCGTCAGGAAGTCTTAAAACAAAAGCCCTGAAAAAAAAATAGTGAAAACTTTGATCCCAGAAGTTACCTTGAAGCACCACAGGTAGCCCATGCTCACGAACCGTTTTTTATAAGCAAATGTATGGGAAATTTGAATTTTGTTTATTATCTTTTTATATTATTGAAGCGCTTTCGAATTCTGGGGTGCAGCGTGAAAAAGTAAATCTCTACTTTTTTTACGCTGCGCCTCAGACAGCGCTTCAATTCGCCCCAAAAGCTATATAAATGTACGAAATTATGACTACTAGATAACAGAATGTAGAAAGAATGATTTTATTACATTTTAGGAGCAATATTATTGATATACAAAATTCATTTCCCATACATTTGCTTATAAAAATACGGTTCGTGACGGGAGAGTGGGCTACCTGTGGTAGCACCGGTTTTGAAAATGAAGAAAACTGCAGAAAAGTTCGTCTTGTTTTTGCATCCCTAAAATTACCGTAAATAGTTTTTTCTTCGAAAACCCCTACAAAATACCTAATTACTAGTTTTGACCCTAAAAAAATACGACGGGTATCCCTAACATACCCTCGGGAAATTTTGTCAATCTTCATTTTTTTAGAAACAGTTTTTATTAAAAGATCTAAAATCTTTTTCAGTTCAGAGAAAGCAACTAGCCATATACGTGGCCGAGAAAGGCAAGCAAGAAATAGGATTTTTGCAAGCCATAATCGCCGATGTTGTCTTGCTCGTTTCTTGGAAAATCGTTCTTTTTTCGCGGGCCAAGCTTCAAAAAGCACTTCACTCTGATTGGCTGCAGTTGTGGTGTGATACCTCGTTCAACCAATAAGATCGCGAGATGCCATTCAGTGCCGGAATCTGGCGGGATATTTTTAGCCGGCGCTTGCTGTCGCATTTTTGGTTGGAAATGTGGTCAAGTTGTCGAAAGGGCGAGAATCAGGACAATGGTATTGAGCTCAAAGCGCAAGCTAAAAACACCAAGATAACCGGGAGTAAAAAAGTTTGAGAAATGGTGCGATAAACGACTGAAATTCTGCGGAAATTCTGCTCTGAGGAAAAAAAACAGAAACGGGGAGCATCATTTTAACTCAAAGTTCTTTGACCGAAAATACAGCGGCCATTGATCGCCACATAACCTGTGCACCAGATAGTCCAAAGAAGATAAGCATTTTGCAAAACAGCGAGTTTGTGTCATTCAACAAGATGTTTGCAGCTCACCAAGGCCCAGTTGTATATACGAAAGAAATCAACTCTTTTAACCAAGACACATTCGCCTATTCAGGTAATTGCTTGTGCTAAAAAAACGCTCAATATTTTTGACTATTTGGTCTTTTGTAGTGCCCTCCATAATAGTCATGAACTTGTCCTATTTTCGGGTAGTCTGATTGCTTCCTTCGTTGTCAAACCGTGCCAAGCTTAAATGAATGCATAATCACGGACGAAATGGCATCTCAGTTTTCTAACAGGGAAAATTCAACAACTTCTTTGAACACAAAAAAAAAACTCAACAAAATTGCTATAGGTGCATGCTAGTTTTTAAAATAGGTTTTACTTTTTAGTTTTTCGGTTTAACTTCTTATTTTGTTTTCATACCTGTAGCACAAGATAACCTTTTGTTTGCAATCTTGAACGATTCCTCAATTTACTGAATGGAATACATGGTTATTCTTATCAATGTTGGTGAGTAGTAATTGATGAGGATTTATGTTACTTTGGAGGATAGTTCTAGCTATTTGCTTCTACCCTGTCAGGTGTGAAAAAGTACTATTCCATATTATTTGTTAAATACTAAATAACTAACAAGAATTTTAATTGATTTGAGATATTTTTGAATAAAATAATAGTGAAAGAGGTGGTCTTCGGATTAAACAGCAAACTTTGTGACATTTTTATTAGCTTCTACATTAAAAAGGTGAAGTTCATATTTAAGACTTTGCGTTTACTGTTAACATCAGTACAGTACAGTGTATGTTTTCATATGTGAACTTATATATAGTTTGTTTTGAAATTAAGAATTCAGTATATGATGATGAAAACATACAAGTTAAATGGGTATTTTTACAAACCTCCTCGCCATTTCCATCAACTCGATCATCTGACCAGTAATCCACTTTAGCAAGAAATTCTAACAGCACTCTCAGTGTATCACGGTTCGGGACAGGCAGCAAAACACATAATAACTGAAGAACTTGAACTTGTGTTTTATTGTCTTCAAATTCTGTAGATCAAATAAGTAAAATACATGAACCAAAATGAGTTAAAGGGATTGAAGTTTGGTGATCAAACTTATTGAGTGAAAAAAAAAAACTAAATGTAGTGAGCCAAGATTAAAATAAAACTAAATGTAGTTAGCCAAGATTATGCACCACACTCAAACAATTATTTTTTATAAAGCTCTGAAAGTTTTGTTACCATGGATTTAACAAATGTACATCTGCAGTTACAAATACACAGTAAACTAAATATAGACTTACTTTGGCTTTCCAAGAATGCAGAATATAATTCTCTTGTGAGTAGAGGCTCCGGTAAGTCTCTTAAATACTCTTTAAATAATGCTGCTACATCATGGGGATTATCATCTTCAGTGAATCTTGTCTTTTCTCCTGAATCAAATCCTTCTCTCATCTGATTTAAGAAATTAATTGTAAAAATTTGTCATATGAGGTGACAAATTAACCCCTTAGAGTAGTTGGGCTTCTATTATTAAGAAAAGAGCATGAGAGTATAGCAATGATGATGGTAGAAACAATGTTCTATAGTATGTAATGACAATATATAATAACGTTAAGAAAAGCATGTACTGTAAATTTAAAAGAACAGCTATTAAAATGAAACACTCACTTGTCGCATTCTCTTTTTTGATCCAGGTATTCTAAATATTCCTAAAATATGCAGACCTAAAACAGACAATGATAAATGTTGAAAGTACTACTAATTTGGTCTCTGGGAGCTACCAGCTTAAATTGACTCCACTGAAAACTGTAGTACAATAATTAGAGGCTGTTTAGAGTGGAGTCTATTAAAACACCAAGTAAAATCTCTGATTAAAGGATTGAAGTGCCAATGACATGAAATATTTTGTTATGTCAGCACATAGACCTTGCTAAATGGAGAATAGCTGTGAAAATTTTTTGTCAAAATCTGTTGTGGTTCTTGAGTCATTTACACTTTTAAACAAAATGTTTCCAAGTGATGACATCAGTTGTTCAACAGACAAATCTGCAGCCATAACCTTTGGATGTATTTTAGCCAAACTTCGGCTGAGAATGTATCTTGAAGTATTGTTCAGAATAGTTACTAAAGTTAACTGTTGGCAGCAGATTTCAAAAAATTGAAAGTTACCTGTCCAACAACTGATGTCATCAGTTGAACACATTGAATCTGAATATCTTAATTGGAAACCATAACATATTTGACCACATTTTTTTACCACAATTCTTTATTTAGGAAGGTCTATCCACCAACATAGCAAAATAGTTCAGATAGAAACACATGAAGTCCAGATACTAAATAGATTTGATAGCAACTAATGACTCTGTGTTCCCCTGTTGTTATAACCTACACCATTCCAAAACTGAAACAGATACAATTGTTGACAAAATATACTTCTGAAACAATTCTGTCTTATGTTTTAGCTCCAGCGCCTTTACGTTAGGATCTGGGGGGATCTTATTAGAGGGGGGGGGGGGTCACTTCAGTTGTTCAATAAGCAAACTGTCTTTTATTTAAATCTGCTGCTATAACCATTGGATGTATTTTAGCCAAACTTCAGCTGAGAATGTATCTTGAGGTATTGTTCATATAGTTACTTAGGTTAAGTATTGACAGCAGATTTCAAAAAATTGAAAGATACCTGTCCAACAACTAACATCATCATAGCTCCTTCGCCTTTATGTTAGGATCTGGGGGGATCCAATTAGAGGGGGGGATGCTTCTTTAAAACTTGAAGCTCTAGACAAGGGGCTTATCACAGTGCTTGTCGTTTCAGGTGCGCAATCACGCTTGCACACCATAGTGCACCTGAAATCAATCCAAGAAACGTGAAAAATAAGGCACCAACTCACAAAAAATCACTCGCCTTAGAGTTAAGACTGACCATGAATCCTCCGTGATTTTCTGTTCAAAGTTCAACATTTTGAACCACACATACCTGTAATAAGTTGCAAACAAACCCAAAAATTCTTTCGTACAGATGTCTCAAATCGTCACTCCAAACATGTTTTTGAGGCCCCACTAGAACAACTTTCATTGGTTTCTTCAGTCTCAAATCATGACGCCCTTGATCGCACATGTACAGGCACGTGGCAATTAAACTTAAGTTCTTTCTGTTCACACGCTTGTACTCTTGTCATTCCAGTAAACTCTTGATTTTTTGATTAAACAATTGTATTTCAGTTGACTTGCTTTGAGTTAATAGAATAAACATAGTGAAACGTATTAAAGTTTGCAAAGTATTACAAAAAGCCATCTTTTTTCTGAAGCCATGAGAGAAGTTTGTTTTCGGGAATGTATCTTTGAAAACTTTTAATTGTTACGGGTATTGTACGATCAACTTTGGAGGGCATTTGAGTGTGTGAATAAATAGAAATTAGCAACCCTTTATATAAATCAAATCAGTCTCTTTTTTAAACCCATGTTTTTATTTTTATTACCAGAATAAAAGCAAATTATTAAGGGAGAGAAATCGCTCACCTAGAAAATTTCAGGTGAGCTTTTTTTCACTCACCAATGATTTTCAAACGACAAGCACTGTTATCAGGGGGCTCCCTGGTGAGGAGACAGACAAAAAACTTTATAAACAAGAATTTTAAAAAACACTAACAAATTTTCTATTGCTTAAACTTAAATATCATAACATAAAGATCCCATGTGTCAGTCTCTAAAACAAGTAAGTAGAAAAATATATGATCAGTAACTTACAGTTTTATGGAGCAATATATGTTTTTGCTAAAGGAAGCTAGACTTAATGAAATCATAGATGCAATCTTGGTAATTCTATTAAGACTCACCATATAACTCTAGATGCTCAATGGCTGCCAAAACAATGGCAGGAACTTGTGGTGGCAAAGTCAAAAGTGTTCCCTGTCTGTCAATCAAACAAGATGCTGAAGCCGAGGATGACAATAGTGTCAAAGCATCAATAAGTCTAGACTTCCAACTCGGTGATTCAGGAGAATTGTTGTGCATTGAAATTTCATTACTTGTTGCAGTTTGTTTGGGATTTGTTGTCTCTGAGGAACTTTTTGAACTAACTTGAGAGACACTTGATGTAGATGAATGACGTCTGCTACTGTTACCATTGTGTACTGTTTCAGTTTCATGCAATCGTTGAGCCTTCCTTTGTTCTTCTTTTTCAGCAAGTTCTCCTTTGAAACCTGTCGTAGCATTCTGACTAACAGGTATGTTCTGTGCAACAGCTTTGCTAAGTGGTATGGCAAACACACCTGAGTCTGAAATAAATTCATGCAATAACCATGTTGTGACTGAAGCTGCAATGGGTAACTCGTTTACAATCCACAATTATGCATCAGATGGCAACCTATGCATTTACCCACAATTCCTAGTGCATAAATGTCAAACATATCTAATAAAAACACATGTTGAGAATCTGTGAATCTCAAATTTGACACACACAGTGTTTTTAGTTTTATCAACTGTTACCTTCCCTGAATTTATTTTGGTGTTGTAAGGTTTGGAATGCAAATGTGGTACAAGTTGGCTGCTATCTTTTTGGAAAGGTCAGTTTAAGGTTGATCTCGATGATTAATTGCTTATATAATTACTGGAGAGAGCTTTTTCTTTTTCAAAATCTCTTTAGGTTTGAAACAAAATTTGTTTTTGTTTCATAATTATTTGCAAAAGTTTCTTGTAAACAAATAAATAAACAAGGGGAAGATACAAGTGGAAATGTTGAAATCAAAATGAAATAAGAATAAGGCCCTGTCCACATGTATCTGGATATTTTTGAAAACAGATTTTTTTCTCTGTATTCAAAAACATCTGCGTCTACATGAATACGATAATTAAATCTCTGTTTTTAAAAATCTACAGTCTGGTGAGTGTATTCAGAAACCTCTGTATTTGTTGCCAAAAATGTCTTATATGTGTGGACAGCAGGTGCAAACAGAGAAAAAAATCTCCATTTTCAAAAACATCTAGATACATGTGGACAGGGCCTAAGAATGGGCAGTGTTGAGGTGGGAAGGCTGATTTACATGGTGCACTAGTTTCCAGTTCAATTAGCACAGCAGAAATGTGGTGCATTTCCTTCTTTGATGGTTCTATCAAGGAAGCTATTTGTTTATAGGTGTCGCTTGTATTAGCTTAGTTAATGAAGCTTTTGGAGTGAAATGAACATGCGACACAGATTTGAATGTAGTCTGGGATTCAAACTGGGCAGCTTTGACAGTTTTGTACATCATCAAAAGTGGCATTTGTCTTCTTTGCAGGAGAGATGGTCATTGAAGTAATTCAACTTTGTTGAAATAATTAAAAATACTTGAATTTAACAAAGTTAAGCAACAAAGTCAAATTTGGCTAAGAGATTTTAAAAAACTGACTTACCATGCATACAATGAATCTTACCTTTCTCTTTGTCAAAAAGGTTAATGCCAATAACTTTGCTTTTTAGTGAAATGGCTCTCTTTAAAGATTTTTTGACAGACTGTGATTCTGAAACAACAAAAAAATATTTAAGTTGAGACTGCATTGTAAGACTGAGTTATTGGTACTTGAGCTTGTGAATTTTTTATTATTGGGGGCGGTTGGGCAATGTAGAAATCAAAGCTCAATCTTCAAAGAGCAAAACAAAATATTGTATCCTTTGGGTGTGGACATTTTGTTCTAGTTAATAATACCTACACACTTGTTCTAGTTGATAATTAATGCCTAAAGTTTGATTCCTATATGTTATCAGCACTCTTCCAAGGTTCACTGTGAGAAGACTTCTTGTAGGTATGATTTTAGTCAAATATTAGATCTCTTTTAAGTCCTTTAAGAAGCAAATTTGAAGTGGCGTATATCAGTCAGATTGTGTGGCAAAGAAACTTGTATAATCAAATGAAACATCTGACATGTAACAAGCTACTTCTATGCAAACAAAACTTGAACAAGAAACTGTTATTTATTATATATTCTTTGCAAGAAATTTTCAATAATTCATGAGTAACTTATATTATTTAGAATTATTTATACTTTAAAAGAGTTTAAGTCAGTTTGCAAGAAAAAATAATTCATTTGCTAGTAATAAACTTAAATGAAATATTTTTAACCACCTGTCCAGTTTTTAAGGTCTGATTGGTTTAGCCGAATAGCATAAACTCATACCCTAATATATTGGAAAAACCCTAATAGTCATTACTGTTGCTAGGATTGTTGCAAACAGTAATAAAACTTGTGGTGTTTAACGGCGGAATAGTGACACGCTACCGACCCTTTTATTGTTGCTTGAATTTTTATTCAAACTAAGACATTGAGATAATAAATATTTCATCGTTGTGCTGAATATTCGTGTCTGTATGGGTAAAAGGGTTATTTTTTTCTAATATACGTAACAAAAACGTCGGTATCTGTCAGAAATTGAATGCAAAGGGATGCGTGGTAAAACTTTCCTCCCCCAACACAATAGCAACTATATATATCGGCGAAAGCTTTTGCCAAAGGGGTTTCGAAATGTATAAAAATGTCACGATTTAAGAATACACGATTACAGGTTGCTTCCTTTTAAATAACTCTC
>JAOBRD020958417.1:0-12159 GCA_027575215.2 Hydrozoanthus sils
TAATTTACTAGATTTTTAGCATATTTTAACATTATTTTGAGATATTGTAAATAATTTTTTAGATTTTTAATTAATTTATTTTTACTTTTGTATTTAGTTGCAGGGCCCTACTGAAAACCGCATTAGTCGCGATGTAGGCTCCCTGGATAAAGACCACTATTATTATTATAACTAAGCCATAATGGATTTTATAGAAAATGGCTAACCTATATGCCTGCTGTCTGACTTGAAGTGTGCCCCAACTGAGTTTAGTAATCTGCATTTCCGTCACATTTGACTAATACAGTTATAATTGCTCAGAATGAATCTTGCTGCTCTTCGCTGAACTTTCTCAAGTGATGGTCGATATTAATTATAACTTGAGTATAACTGGTCCCAGATAGCTATATATATAGAACAGGCATATTCAAGGCTGGGACGGACTAGGGTGCTGTATGTGGCATTCTTGACTGAGGTGGATCTGATTTTTAGGTTCCTTTTAAGAAATCCCAGGGTTTTGTTAGCTTTGTTTGTGATATTGTTAACATGATTGTTCCATCGCAGATTAGAAGAAAATGTTACTCCGTGATACTTTGATGCATTCATTGTTGCTAATATTTTACCGTGGATAATGTAGTCGTGGTTGATCAGGGTTTGTTTGCACCCAACTCTTAGTACTTCACATTTATCTGGGTGGAACTTCATTTTCAAGAGCATTTCCTAGTTCGCTAGCTTGTCTAGGTCTTTTTGAAGTACTTGACTGTCAGCATCTGAGTGGATAGTGAGGTAGACAATTGTGTCATCGGCAAACAGTCTAAAGTTAGATGAAAGGGAGCCAGGCAAGTCATTGATGTAGAATAGAAATAGACATGGGCCAAGAACAGAGCCTTGGGGCACACCTGAAAGGACACAGCTGGCACTGTCTGAGATTTCTCCATCCAAGACCACGGATTGTGTGTGGCCTACTAGGAAGCATTTCATCCACTCGCTGGTTTTTCCACAAATACCATAGTTGCACAACTTAGCAACTAGGTGGCGATGACTTACTTTGTCGAATGCTTTTGAGAAGTCCATTATCAAAACATCGGTTTGCATGGTATGGTATCCTTCATGCATGGAACTTGTGAGATCGTTGATAACCCCAGCAGCTCTGTTTCACATGTTTTTTCCCCCTGAATCTGTGTTGGAGATTATACAAGATGCTTTTTTCATTGGCGTGTCGCATAATGGAATTTGTGATTGTGTGTTTGAGCAATTTGCATGAAATGCACGTTAGAGAAATGGGCCTGTAGTTATTTGGGTCTTGTTTTGAGCCCTTCTTAAAAATTGGTGTGACGTGCACTCTTTTCCAGTCACGCGGGATTTCACCAGTTTCGTAAGACTTCCGGTATATCATAGTAAGTATAGAGGAAACTGGTTCGGAGAGTTCTTTCATTACTCGCTGAGTTATACCGTCTGGACCTGGTGCTTTGTGACTTTGAGGTTTTTTGTCAGTCGGTTCACCCTTTCTCTCGTTATATTGATGTTTGCATAACTGGATAGTTCGTTGGCATGGATGGTATGTTGCAGTTCCCAGTTTGGCGAGTGAACGAAGATGGAAATGACTTGAGAATATTGACGTTGTCGATGGGGTCAGAAATCACCCGTCCATTTGCTGTTTTCAATGTAGGGACACCAACTTGATCTGTTCTGTAAATGACCAGAATCTTTTCATACCTGAGAATTTATTTGTGTCCTCTTCCATTGGTGAAATGATTGTTTCTACATGCTCCCAATACGCTCTCCTCTCCTCTTCTTTCTGTATTTCTTTCTTAAGATCTCTCATTTTCTTGTCAAGACAATAAGTAATGGTATAACTGAACCGCTTGATTTGACTTTCTTCCGTTTGATGTTAAGCCGGTCTCTTTGCTTAATCAGGCACTTTATCTTGGGTGTGATCCAAGGAAGATTGTCGTTGCGGTTACACTTCTTGTATGGGATGTTGTTCTTAATACCGTTATGCACGTCGTTTTTAAACATGTCCCACATTTCATTGGCTAACATAGTTTGTTTATGTCTCTCGATGTTCTGCAGCAGTAGATTGGTGATGCGCCTCAAAGCTGTCCCACTTTGCTTTCTTGTATAGTAGTATTTGTCGACGTTTCTGTTTATATCTTATTGGTCGGATATTTATCTCAACTTCTGGGCAGTCGTGGTCTGATAAGCCAGGCAAAACCCTATCTTTGGAAACTCGTGACGGGTTGTTAGTGATCATAAGGTCCAGCGTGTTATCCCTCCTGGTTGGTGTTTCAATTAGTTGTTCAAGGCCGTGGTCTTCTAGGAGGTCTCCAAACTGATGGTGTATATAAACATATGGACAGCCAGCTTTGATTGCTTTATTCTCCCAGTCCCAACCGGGAAAAGTATAGTCTCCTCCAAGTAAAACAATATGGTCTGGATGCAAGAGCGCCGGGGATTTGGCTAACTCATCAAGACCTTTTTGATCGCCAGTGTGCGGCCTGTAACATGCCCCAATATGTACGGTTTTGGAGCCTTGTACTTGGATCTTACACCAAATTAACTCACAGTCTGTTTCCAGTTCTGTTTCTCTAACCAATGCTAAGTCTAGTTTTGCAGCGATGAAGAGGCCCCCCTGAGGATCGTCAGGAGTCTTCTTTCAACTTATTTATTTATAACTCTATTGGAAAATATTCGCTGTTGTTGTGGTTACTTGTAAGCCAGGATTCTGTTCCGATAATAACATCTGGTTTCTCGTTAATCATCTGAAGGAAGGTTTCGTGTTTTGCTGAAAGACTTTGGCAATTTAGGTTTAAGACGGAGATGTTTTCATATTTCCGAAAGCAAGGTTTATTCAGTTCTTGATTCGAGTGATTCTACTGAGCCTGAGATCGCTTTGTTTGTCTACGTCTGCTGATATGCAAGTTCTCTTGTGAACTGGTCGAAATATTTTCAAAACTCTGATCAGATTGAGACGACAGTAGGTGACTGATCGAGTTTGACAAATCCGGCGTTGTGGAGTCGAGAATGGAGCTGGAGTAATTCAGGAGTTCACAGTTCGGACACAACCAGACACAAGACTAGTTTGCCATGGATTCATATTTATACTCCAAAATGTAATAAAATCATTCATTCTACATTCTAAATTTGTTATTTAGTAATCATAACTGCTTACATTTGTGTTGCTTTTTTGTGGGGAATGGAAGCGCATTCTGGGGCACAGCGTGAAAGAGTAGACGGACGTAATAAAAATTCTGTCCACTTACTTTTTCCTGTGACTGTGCATAACTTTCCATTTAACTGTGCAAGAACATTGTTGACCGAAGGAAGTATGAAGCGTTCGCGTTTGACCTGATCATTGAGCCATGTAAGATAAACACATACTCTCACATCCCCATTGCTTTTAGGCACGACCACCATCGGGGCTTACCAGTCTGTTAGCTGATCCACCTTTGATGCCACTCCTTTTCTCAAGCTGTTCGAGCTTAGCTTTGACTATGTTCAGTAGGAGTATTGCAATTTATGTCGTGGGGCGTTGACGGCATATTATACTGCGTCTTCCACCAATTTAATGTGATACTCTCCAGTGGCGGATCCAGGGGGAGGGGGAGGGGGGCTGTTAATCTTGATTCCGCCAACAGACACATCCATCCTCTACAGGTCTGAGTTAGATTATCAATATCGTCTGCCAATCAAACTCAGCTACAGTTGGTCAGTATAGTTTACCCGGTGTGAAACAGAATACTAGCGAACTAAAGTCTGCTGTACAAGCAAGCCTAAACAAGGTAGCTAGCAGGAAGTGTGGCTGCATGCATGCTGATCAACACCTCCTCTCCTTCAAAAAACAAAACTTAACAACAAGAGTCGTACAGTAACTTGTATACACTGTAGTCACTCAACTTGATCAGCAGCCTGGTGACTTTTTTCGCACACAAAAAATAATGTCTAACTTTATTTCATAACCGTGCAAAGAACGTGATAGTTGCTGAAAGTTACAATATGCTAATTCACTAACACAAATACAAATACGAATCTCTTAAAATTAAAAAATGAAATTGCAAATATTTACAAAGCAAACTAATATTGGAGATGGTCCCTGTTTGAAAATAACGATTTGTTACCGACTTCTTGGATTTCTTAATTGTAGAGAGCTTTCTTTAAAATGAGGCAAAAGTTTAAAAAGAGGATGACCTGGCTGTGATTTCTCTACTAGCTATAAAGTATCTACATGACATGATATGTAATTACGTTTGTAGCAGCGAGTGAGAAACATTTGCTCTGTCTTAAGATCAGGTGGAGACACGGCGTAAACAGCAGGAAAATACGTATTTTTAGGTAGAACAGTAAACAGAGAATCTATGTCTGGCTGCTTGTAACCTTCCTGGCGTAAAGTGTTGAGAACAAGTAAGCATCTACTAGCGTCCATTAGTTTTTGTTTAATTTGTTATGCAAATCTGTTATTCCTAGTATTTTATATTAATGAGCTTACTTGCTTCAA
Organism: Hydrozoanthus sils; assembly: GCA_027575215.2. NCBI lineage: Eukaryota > Metazoa > Cnidaria > Anthozoa > Zoantharia > Hydrozoanthidae > Hydrozoanthus > Hydrozoanthus sils. Next base: position 4,475 of record JAOBRD020958417.1, read on the forward strand.
ACCAGAACTGTAGCTGACACACGGCCTCGAGATTGTCCGGAATTTCCGCTAGGGTAGTTTTCAGGCTGGACTGCTGTGGTAGGATTGGTGGGCGGGTACTACAGGGCTGTCTTGTCCGAGCAGGTACTGGCACTGGCGGAGAGTGCTATTGTCGACTAGTATTGTATGTTTATCCCACTTGGCTCTCAGGAACGGATTTGACTGACAACCCTCTGGCATGACCTCAAGGAGGCACTGCCAGGATCTAGATCAAGGAGGATGCACAGTGACAGCAGTGGTAGTGTTTTGTGATGCAGCGGTCTCGTCCGTGTCATATTCTTCCTTATTCTTCTTGTTGAAGTGCTTATGGTGTAAGATTTGGGGCTTTCCTTAGCTGTTACTTTGCTATAAAACCATGGTTTTTCTCTCTTTTTGGAAGGCGGGCTTGCATTGGCGTAGCTACCAAGTGGAAGGGGTGTGTGTGTGGGATGGGGGGGAAGCTATTTTATCATAATTGTTTTTATTTACTGCTCCTGTTGTTGATGTCTTGCTGTACCAGGCCAAAGTTAGTTGGCACGGTCTGTAGTGCGTAGCTAATCGGATGTGGGTAGGGTGTCCCTTGTGACAACTTCAGATTTGTGTAGGATTGTTTTGATGACTTTTGACCGCTGCCACTTCCCTACCATTTCCGTTTGGATGATATTGAGACGAGGTGCTTTGTGTGAATCCGTAACAATCAGAAAATCTCTAAATTCTTATTGATATATTGAGCCCGTTGTCAGTGTGAAAGATTTATGGGTACCGAAGCGTGCAATATGGGCCTTTATTTTGCTAATCACTGTTTTTGAGAACGTGTTTTTGAGCTTATCGCTCTCGATCCAATCATAAAAGTGGCACACTGTCACCATTTAGACCTATTGCTCAAAGTTCAGCAATTCGTGACTGACAACTTGCCATGGCTGGGTAGGAATAAGACACTTTGCGTGCTGTGTTAGCGTATCGGGCGCAAATGGCACATGCATGAAACATTTCCTAATCTCATTCCTTGCCATAACTCTCACTCTCACTCCTCGCTCCAAAGTGGTTTTTGTAAAATTTCTACAGCATTGTTGTGCATTGCAGAACTTTTACGTATCATGCAACACCTCTGACAATGTTTTGTCGTCCATGATCGTATTGCTTGTTGCTGCAGTATCAATCTAGAGTCTAATGGGTGTAAAGCTAAGTAAGAGCTTGTGTTTGACATGCTGAGATGGAAAAAATTTCGTTTCTTTGCAATTGGGTGGATTGGTGGCTTCAGGTTCTAATGAGTAGCACTGTTGATGTTTTCCTAAGAGGTCTTATTAGGAGGTATCCATGTCCCGTTCAGGTACGTGGGGTAGGTGTACATCTTTATTTGTTTGTCGGTTAGGCCGACCTCTTCCATCATTGTTGGGGTCGCCACAGCCAAGCAGTGGCCATGCAAACTGGTCCCCTTTCCGGGCTGCTTTTGATTCATATTGGGAAGTAGGTTTGGTGTCTGTGCATACAGACATAAGAAAATGATTATCGCCCTTAACTTATTGCACACTCTTCAAGTTGTTTGACATGCCTTTCTTTGTTTGTGGCTCCCTTGGGTCTCCACACCAGTATCAGTGCTGTGTGTCTGATCGGTTCTGCTCATAGAATGCCCAATGGACCTGTTCTTCTGTTCTTATACCTAAATTCTTTATCAATTTGCTTGTTTTGTTGGCGGCTTCTAGATCTTTTGCTTCGGCTATATCTTCTGCATGTTTTTTGTGAACTAGTTCTGAAAAATTCTGTCCTTAAAATCTCATTGTGTATCCCAATTACGAAATTGTCACGGTACATTTTACCTCTTGTAGCTATGCTACATAGCTGTATGTTGCCAGCTTGTCTTACTCTCACTTCCCAATCCTGCACTGATTCATGTGGTGCCTGGCTCAACTTCCAAAATTATAATCTGTCCGCCATCAACAAACTAGGGAGCCAGTATAATGTTGGCGCAGTTTCTCCATCCATACCCATGCATCAGGTTGGGTTTGTCTCTTCTGAAATTTGAGGTTCGATTGTGTACCGAATACCATGTAGTGCCTCGTGGAGCATCGCAGAACTTAGCATGCTCAGATATTTCGAGTTGATGCGTTTTTATATTGTTGATCACCAGTTCGGTTTTCGGGTTTTTGTCCAGATCTCGGTATTCTTTTTTCTTTTTTTTCTATTAGTCATTGAATTCTAAGTTTAGCGTTCTTGAAATGTTCGACCATGTGTGTTTGCAGTAGAGAAGAATGCCATCGAGCTAAACTTGTAGCTAACAAATAGGATATGCTGCCAAAAATAGGGTTGGTGGTATGTATGTAGAGGTGACGAGAACATCTTTCCAATCACCAAGGAGAAGAAAAAGGAAATCCGAGATGTGATTGGTGACTGCTGTGTTAGAGATTACCAAGGGGAAACTGGCACCCAGCACTGAAGTGAAAACAAAGGCTTGGAGACACTATTACATCATCTGCTAAATGTAAAGTTTCCTGGTTGGTTGACGACCTGCCGACAGCAGAGACAGATTTCTATCCCCCATTTCTCATTAATTACTGCGATGGTTACAGATGCAATCAATAAAATGAAGCAGAACAAAATCCGGGTCCCACTGGCATTGTGGCCGAAATGTTAAAAGCTTTGATCGAAGTAAGTTGCTCACTTCTCTGCGACCTTGCAATTAATGCAAAAATCACAGAGGAAGTATGAGTCATATAGAAAGAAAGAGGAAGTTATCGAGGGCTAAAACTTACAGAGCATTGTAATAGATAATTGAGAGGGTACTGGAAAAGATCACTCGTAATCTGGTGGGAATTGATGATGTGCAGTTCGGTTTTTTTGTCTGGTAAGGGTACAAACGACGTAATTTTTATCTTGTGTCAGCTGCAGGAGAAACACCTGGGGAAATGCAAAAACCTGTATCTAGCCTTTGTAGACCTAGAAAAGGCTTTTGACCGTGTCCCTCGTGAGGTCCTGGGGTGGAGGATGAGGCGACTGGGTATATAACAGAATGGCTAGTTTGTACTGTGAAGGCTCCATTGTATTCCAATGCGATGAGCAGGGTCAGGATTGAGAACTCCTTCAGTGACAGTTTTGAGGTCAAAGTCGGTGTCCACCAGAGCTCAGTATTGAGCCCTCTGCTTTGCATCATTGTTCTGGAGGTCCTGTCTCGTGATTTCCACACACGGTGCCCTATGGGAGCTGCTGTATGCTGCCGATCTTGTACTCGCCTCAGACTCATTAGAGGGTCTACAAGAGAAATTGAGTTCTTGGAAAGCTGGAATTGAATCAAAAGGTCTCCGTGTAAGTATGCATAAGACAAAGATAACGATTTTGGGACATACCGAAAGATTCTGGAGAATATCCTTGTGGCGTGTGTAAAAAAGGGGTTGGTGTTAATTTTATCTTATGTACTATCTTCTTGCACTAGATTCACTAAAGATGTCGTGGTATTCATGGCATACTAACCCTTAATCCAGCCTTCAAGTGCAGTAGATGTTTAGGTACAGCCCATCCTATCGATGGCATGCAGGTCATCGGAATCTGTTTCAGTCGACGATCAACAGCTTGGTGTTACCGGTTCCACAAACAACATTACTGTAGGTGGTGGCTGTGAGGCTGCCACTTTAACTAGGGTCAGGTATGCCCGGGCAAGTTCCGGGATCTGCTGCTGATACTTGTTTTGGATGTACCATGTTTCTTCACTCGCTCGAACGGGAAAGATTAACAATAGATTTCAATTCAAGTACAACTGTGCAGCTTACACTCACCACTCATCTAACTTTTGACACCAAGTTGATCCGGTATGAAACATAAGTAAACAATGTCGAGAATACGAGTGAACTAAAGTCTGACAAGCTATGAGCCAGCCTATACCAGGCAGGAGGTGTGGCCGCTGACTATCATTATGGCTTAATTATGATGAGTCCCATTCATCACCTTCAGTTTTGATTCGCCCGACTCCAGAGTCCCTCTTTAGTGTTGTGAGCACTCTCTTTTGATCAACAAAGTTCGCTGAATGATTCATCATGAGGTTGACATATATAGCCAGTAGTGTGATCCATGTTGAAGATTGGTGAAAACTTGTCTGAGATAATCATGGTTCTTGGGTCCATGAACTGCCCTATCAGTCTGGTTCGGTTTTGTACTGTGTCCAAAAGGTGAGAGGCCTTCCACTACCTCTACTGCCTAACTTGATATTGCTGTGCATGATTTTCAAGAAGGAGATACTTCTTAGTTTCTTGAGTAAAGTTACTATCTTTTAGGTCAGTATCTATCTATCTAGTAAAATGAAAAAAATATGACGAACGAATGAAGCTTATCTGTTTTTTGACGACTAAATCTCGAAACAAATGCTTTGGACAAGCAAATCTAGAAACAAATGCAATGATTCTTGCACATACAGCTACAGATGCAGAAATAGTTTAGACTAAACGTTGCAAATATACATAATAAAACCTGCGCTCAAGCTACCAAAGTTTCAATGGCTACTTAGAAAAGAAATTAATTTGGAGCCCTGCAATCGTCTGCTGCCAAAAAAAATCCAGATGGTTTACACTCTGTTCAGGTTAGCCGTTCATTACAATCTCCCAAACTTGCATAAATACTTTAGTTTGATGATATAACGTACAGATAATCAACAGTTGATCATCTGTCGGTCAACTGCTGGTCAACTGTGGGCTGACAGATGGCCAACAGACAGCCATCAGTCCAGATCTATATAATAAGGTGAGCTGAATATATTATTGTAAACCGAAATATACTACAAATGACATTTTTATGCAATTTAATTGATATTGTATTGTTGCAAAAAGTTTTATTGTTTATAGATTTTTAATAGTCTTGCACTGTTTACAGGTTTAACATGTTTTGGCAATTTACGATACAAATGCCTTTATAATAACTTTTCAGTACCAAACCTTGGTTGTTTATTTTGATAAATGCTTTAATTATAGATTGTGCTCAAGGTTTATGCAATGGGATTAGAGTTTTTCAAACACAAGCTGGAGGTTAGTAAATATTCGTTCTAACCTATAAAGTATTGTTAAGGTAAAGAGAACTAAAAATTTGTAAACTCTTTTTTTTCAAAACAATGAATAAACTAAACAATACTGTGTCCCTGTGGATGTTTTGTGTAAAACTTGGTTGATTACTTTGGAATAGAATTTAACCTTAACCTCATTCACTGTCGTTGCAAAGAGAATCAAGGAGACAGAATTTACAGGTTTGTCACTTATATATTGCCCTGAAAATATGCTTTAACGTTAATTAAATGCAACTTGTCTTTGTAATGTATACTATGCATTGTATTAATACTAAGATTATTTTTCATGTTTGCGAATAATATTCGTCTATCATTGCAGGTATTTGATGCTATAGTTGTGATAATCTCTTTTTCATTGGATGTTGCATTCAGGTACAAACATTATCTTGCTGTTTTAGTAATTAAACTCCGAGCCTCCATTGTGACCATGCTAACAGCAGGATCTCAGAATACAGTTTCCAGCATTTCCTATGTGTTGTTCATGCAGATAGTTAAAAGTCTACGTGTATTTCTTTTTAAAATAATGATGCAGTGATGGTCAAGAAAATATGATTAAAGTAAGAACAAAACAGAAGCCCGCGTAAAGTTTCAAAAATGAAATAGAATTAGAAAAGGAAGATAAATCAAGAAATTTTGTAAACAGCTTTTTTAACCTCAAGATACACCATCAGTCCAAGTTTGGATAAAATTCATCCAAGGGTTATGGATCTACAGCAGATTTCAAAAGATTGAAAATTTGCCTGCCAACAACGTGACGTCATCAGTTAAAAACATTAAAATGTTAATATCTCGAGAACCGTAAAAAATTTTGACAAATTTTTTCACAGCTATTCCTCATTTAGCAAGGTCTATCCACTGAGGTAATAAACTTTTTTGTTTCATAGGCACTTTTCTTAAAGTATTTTTAAATAACACTAAGAGATATTCAACAAAAAGGCACACATTTTTTACACAACTTATGAAACAACTTCCTCGAAAGTGTCGCCAAACGGAACTCCAAACCCAAAAATATGTTCCCGTCAGTAACTTTAGGTTGTTGCAATCTGCAAAAAAATTCTTCCTGCGAAACATAAAATTTCGTCCAATCACAAAATAATTTACAGCGAAATTTTCTTCTTGCACGGCATATCAGTAGAACCAACGATTATACCACCACGAACGCTGCAATCTGATCGGCATACCATTGAGCGATAGACACCGAGTACTTTTTATGAAAACAAGTCAATAAATATTGGTTTAAATTCGAAGATAGTATCCAAATGGGTTATACTCGTTATCGTTTTCGTTGACCATTGATTCATAGAAAACTTCACTTCGTAATGTAATTGCTTAATACAAATTGATAGCCCTTTTATTTTGAACCTTGTTCATGTAGCAAGACTGACAAAGTTTGACGAACAGTGTGAAAAATTGTTGGGTGTCTCAAAAAACTGAGAAATTTAAATTCCACTGGTTTTAATAGAGCAAACTTCAGGCGAAGCACATTTGTATAGCACTGAGAACAGAAGACACAAGCTAGTTATCGTTCCCTACAAAGCTTATTTTTTAACTTTTTAGATTAAGACGTTTGTCATCTATGAAATCAGAAATCGAATCACCGAAGAAAATTTCCGCGTCTAAGTATGCTTTTTAATCAAACAAAGATTAGAATGTAAATTTTGACCGAGTGGACCAGGGACTGGTAACCTGTGACGTAGCAGCAGCGAGTTGTGTGGATTTTGTTTCAAAACTTTCATTTCTATTGCAAAAGATAAGAAATTTCTATTTCAAACAATTTCAAGGGAACATATCATTGATTAAAGTTATGACAATATGTATACTGTAGGAAGAATCCATATTGTTTTGCGATATAAAATTCGTCTCTGCCTCATGCCTCTTGCTACGCCACATGCCTTCTCCTACGTCAGCATTGCGCTTTTCAAGGCAGAAAAATGTGACAGAAACAGCGAGAAACTGTTTTATTTTCAAAAAATACTATTATTAAAGGAATCTACATTTCATCTGAAAACTGAAAAAATAAGCTTGATAGGGACTTTAACTTTTGTAATGAAGTTTGAACGACGTCTGTACAATGTGGCTGACCTGACTTTATTGTGTAATTTGTTTAAAGCAATGATTCAAGTGCAGTGGATGCAGTTAGCATGCTCATATTGCTGCGGCTTTGGCGAATAACAAGAATAGTCAATGGTACTGTATGTGTTTCCGGGCCATCTTTGTGAAAGCAGCCTTAGACCTGATACATGACTTATGATACAGTAATATTTAGTATGATTGCAGGGTATTATATAAATATTTGTTCTAGCGAATAAGATTTTTATATTTTTCCTTCCAGTTTTACTTGTCAATGTATATAGTAAATACTTGGTACACAACCACACCTGAATGTTTATTTTTGCAAGGTTCATGACTGATGATGTTGCTGCACACATTGTTAGGTCAGTTTAGATGCATAAGATTTGAACCGCTGGCAGACCTCTAAACTTTTCAGATTAAAAGCCTTGGGAATTTTGGTTATGAGAAGGCAAATAAACCTGGAGATTTCCTGGAAAACCGGGAGATTTCAATCATTCATGCAATTATTTATTATAACGTAAGCGCTATAATGAGCTCCCCCCCCCCCCCCAAA
>JAOBRD020958629.1:0-25054 GCA_027575215.2 Hydrozoanthus sils
TGAGCTGATGGATAGCCCTTCCTTGTTGTGATCGAGGTTGGTGTTATACGGACGCAGTTTGACGGGTTGTGGGCTTGTTGGGAGACATGCCAAGATGATTTATGTAAGCCATTGTCGACTCTTCGCTGTTGAATTGTGCTGATTTTAAAACGGCGGAATTTGCAGCGCTCTTGTACAAGACGACCAGCTCGCACTCCTCTGTAACGAGGCCAAAGACGTTTAAGAGAACTCATGTCGACTTTGATGGAACTTCTTGTATGTAAACCCATATAAAAATCATAAAAGTCATAAAAATTTGAGGAGCTCCTAAAACTGCTGCCATTCAGATCGGCGCATACATTAAATCCTTGATATAAACAAACTTACATTAAATCCTTGATATAAACAAACTTATATCATGGCGGTGCTGTTTCTTGTATCTATAAACTACCAAGCAACGCAACTGTTGCTGGAGATAACACCTTATCATAGTGTTGACAATTTCCCGTACAAAGTCTTATAGATTTAGTCAAAATCTTAAAACGGAATATATTGGAAATAAAGTTCATCAACCCTTTAGTTCATCTTGTGTTTGTACCGTGTGTGTATTTTTGGCGCGATTGGAGGTATTTTCGAGGAAGTTTTTGCGATCGCTGTTCCACGAGGAAACGAGGATGAAAGTCTAACACTTCGCTATGTTGTTTATCAAGAATCTCAAAGATTTTCCCAATTGTTTCAAACTATCCATTATGACTTACGGGTCATCGCATAAAAAAGACAGATAAACACAATCGACCTATTCAATACTGTGGTCTGTGTCTTTGTGAAGCCAAACATACATTAAGTGCATTGTTTTGCCCACCAGCTGGCACGAGGCGAAGGTTACAGTCTCAGGGTCAGGCAAAACTGAATGCCAACAGTTGCGTTGTTTGGTAGTACTAGTTATAAATAATATTTATACAAACTTCGAAATAGTAAAGCTAGAGACCTTGATTTGACTTTGTATGGGGGAAATTGTCTTTATTTAAAATCATTAAATTAGACTTGCTACAAGCTGGGGTTCGCTGAGTCATTTTCTCGAGACGATTTCTATTGATTATCTCAGGATCAAAGCTGCGAATCATCTTTTTTTTATTCTATGTCTGTATTGTTAAGTTAAAGATCGAAGCTCAGAAAAACTTTTAAAAAATCAGCTATCGCGCCCGAGCCTCAGCTTGTTCTTAAATTTTGGCCAATCTGAGCTTCGTTGTTGTTATAAAGAACTTGTTCTTATAAGAAAATTCGCGTACAAGAACAAACTTTAAATGAACATGTACAACCAGACTGAGATTTCCACAAATAAAGAACAAACTAAGCTGGGAAGCGTCACATATCGATTTCACCTACAAAAAACGTCATAATCATATGTACGTTTCGATCGAGACCCCCACCCCACCCCCCTTCGAAAACGTTACATGGAAAAACCGATATTTCGTTGTTTTAAATATAAAGATAATATCTGATAGTATGATAGATATCTAACAGTGCTCATAGTAGTATGAGATCTCTGACTGTTACGAAGTTTCCGCTAGTCACGTTTTTGATATATGATCTACGTTCAGAGGTTAAAAATCTCTCCGTGTCTGGCTGAAACTTACAAACACAGGAAGCTCTAATTAGTAGTCTTGCTGGAATGGTTTATACCGCGAGATAATATCTTAGTCAACTAGTAAATTCCTTTTTTTGATATGATGATTTATACCAAATGTTCAAGTGTTTGACTTTTTCTCAACAAACTATCGATTTCTTCCACAAGTCTTGCCGAAGAAACATCACGGCTGCCAACGTTGAAGTCCCCAACCCCCCCCCCCCGAAAAAAAACCCCAAACGTACATATACGAAAAGGCACCGTTATTGAACGTCGATAGTTCCTTCGAATTCAGCTCTCAGAGAGTGCTGCTATCAATGGTAGCCGACGGTGCGCTCTTTATCCCCTCCCTCTGTTAGTTCTCCGTTTTACGGGTGTTCAAAGCTACAGCTACACCGATCAGAAGAAAGTCGAAACAGACGTGCAGGCACCGGGGATCGAACTGGGGACCTCTAGCTCCGAAGGCCGCGCACTAACCAACTGAGCTACGCCTGCTTCACTTGTGGGTAAAATCGATATGTGACGCTTCCCTAAGAACAATTTTCATCAGACAATTTTGTTTAATCCTTGTACACCTATTGAGATGTGAGTATAAAAATGTACGCGCGCACTTGCCATGAAGTATTTTCTATTTATCGCATACTTCGATAAGAAAATAAACACGTATTTCTTAGCGCATTTTATTGTTATTTTCCCGGGCAACTTATCTGTTTGGAAATATTGGGAAATAAGAACACTTTAAGAAAACTTGAGGCTGAAATCGCCTTTTTATTTAAGGTTTAAGAACAGCCTAACTTCAGCCGCCCAAAAGTATACTGTTTCTTACAAAACAAAAGTGTGCATTCCATATATAAATCTTAAAAATTAACCAGGATATTATGTTACTTGAGTTTGTCTTAAGGTGAAGAAGACAACTTACAGTGCAAAAATTAGCCCCCGAAATATTTCGTTGCTTTGGGAGACTATAACTGTCGATAACCTTATCTAACGACTAAATAACACTTATTATTAAATTTTCAACCCCGAATATTGCGTTTCTAGCGTTCTGATTGGTTCACACAATCTCGGTTAACGTTATCAAACCATATACCGAACTGACCATATATGGCGCGCCTGAGAAATAGTTTCAACACTCGAAGAACTCAAAGATTCGATTCTCCGCGCGACCATATAACATATAATATTTTTTTTCAAATTTGGTCAGAAATTTAAAAATAGAAAGCAAAATGTAATAAGAATAATGATGATGATGATAATAACAATAATAAATAATAATAATAATAATAATAATAATAATAATAATAATAATAATAGTGATGGTTTGTTGTGGTTTCCAGTGATTGGCTCTTCCTCTACAAAAACCCTTAAAACTTACAAAAAACTTGAAATCTAAGGTTAAATTACTACGATCTACCCTGCCTCCTAGAACTTATCCCATTTCCCCATTATATTACATTTAAAAATAAATTTAATATAGTAGTGAATAAAAAAGGAAAAAGTTTTTCCATGGTCATGTGATAAGTAGAAGAAATTGACAATAAAAACCTGTTACTATTTTGGAACTTTCTGACATCTAGGACTACTTAAGAAGGTTCGGATATTTGATTGACAACGACCCCCGTACGGGCGCTATGAGAAGCGAAGCTGACTTGGAAAAATCTATTAGACTTCTCCAGAGCTATGCGGGTCTTACTGAGACGGGACGACTCGATGCACAAACTATAAAATTGATGAGCTTGGATCGATGCGGAGTCCCGGATTTCAGCAGAAGTGACAACGCGAGAAGAAAACGTAGATATTCTCTCCAAGGATCAAAATGGAAGAAAAGGGTTTGTCTTATTATTCTTTAGCTTGATATATTCGGGCAGGGTTTTTCAAAGGCTTATTAACTTAAACCAAAATTTCTTCACTTAGGAGAGGTTAATTGTTCTTATAAATACTGTTAAGATTTTTTATGGAAAAACTAAGCCAAAATTACAGCTCAAATAAATCCCTGTATAAGGCTGGAAAGATGAACGCTGGTTAAAAGTTTAACCCTGGGTTTAGTAGCGCTAATCGGCCTCCCTGAATTTCTCTTCAAGCTGTGTAGCTCGTTCATCAGCAGGTTTCCAAGTTGTGTGCAATCCACAAACTCTTTCGGGTCTATTAACTCCTGTAGCAATTGAAGAACATTATAGGAAGAACTACCCAATTGTGACGCATTTTTTACCAAGTGACATGAATCCAGCGCTTTCTCGCGTAGCAACATTATTTCTACTCTTCAAGGCAAACCGATTGATCATTTCATTTGCTTCATCAACTGGTTCACAATTTAGTATGGCTGACAAAAACCATTTCCAGTTCCACCTCCTATAAAAGCAAACGTTTTTTATATAATTTCAGCAACTGGAACAACACCAGTCATTTCTGCTCCTCAAGACAAACAAAATGAATGATCACTTTATAGGGTTTCATCAATTGGTTCAAAAGTTAGAATGAATAATACCAATCATTTCTACTCTTCAAGACAAGCAAAATGAACGGTCACTTTACAAAGTTTCATCAACTGATTCTAAAGTTCGAATGAATAACACCAATCGTTTCTACTTTTCAAGACAAGCAAAGTGAAGGGTCACTTTACAGGGTTTCATCAACTGATTCAAAAGTTAGAATGATTAGCATCAATCATTCCCACCCTTCTAAATGACTCAAATGATTTTTTGTTGCAATAAAAATAGTTGCACCAATGCTGTGTTCGGTTACACGATACTTTTGCACTAGTGGAAAAGCCAGGTCATCATTTTTCCTTGCTACATATAGATATTCAACCTTGTGTCTAGGTTCATTTCCCTTACGGTGCCATTTCTTTTTTCAGGAGGTCACTTTCAAGATTTTAGGAAGAACGAACCGCCTTTCAGAACATGAACAGCGCGCCACGTTCATCAAAGCGTTCAAAATCTGGGAGGATGCAAGTCAACTGAACATAAGAGAAACAAGAGACGACAAAGCCGACATTCTCATTGATTTTAAACGAGGATACCATCAAGACGGTTATCCTTTTGACGGTAAGGGGGGCACTCTAGCACATGCGTTCTACCCCCATGACAATAAAGGGATCTCTGGCGATGCCCACTTTGACAGTGACGAACCTTGGACCTTGGGACGACGCGATGGTGTCAATATTGAATGGGTTTCTGTTCACGAGTTTGGACATAGCTTAGGGCTGGGACATTCTCGAATCAAAGGCACTATAATGTATCCCTGGTATCAGGACTATACAGAGAATATTACCTTGGCTGACGACGATATCAGAGGAATACAAAGATTATATGGTAAGCTTGATATACCATAATGATATTCAAGATTCCTAAAAAGATGGCGGCAGTACATTTTACCACAATGCACTGCGAACCTTACACCGCTGAAAAACAACCAGGGGAGGTAACAGTTAGTAAAACTCTTCCTTGTAGTAACAACACTGCGTGTATCGGATTTAAGGGTTACAGATTATTGTTTATCTTTATGGGCTAATTTTAGACCTTGATGCGCTAGGAATTGTAGGTAAATGTACAAATCGCCATCTTCTGCGTAATCTTGGATTGTAAAAAGCCGCAATGAAAGTTTTGCTTTAGTGTTTTATTCATTTCAGTTCGTGGCGAAGCCTAAGAGTCATCTTTGTGGTTGTCCAGTGTCGTTCCGGCTTACTCACTCCCACACTCGTTAACAGCACAAGTGACTCGTTAGCTACTATTCAGATCGCAGGCTCAAAACATCCGGAAAATTGAACAAACTCGCATGTTTGTGACTTATTTATCCCATTTCCATTCTGACTTCCTGTTTCTTTTGGTGGGTTTTACAGCGTTTAAATTGCCGTTTTAATTTACAAGGATTATTTCAGTCCAGACACCCATTATAGTCCGCTTTTTTGAATTCAAAAATGAGAATGACATATCTCTCCATCCATCCATTAGTCCATTAAACTATTTGCATCTACTCATTCTTCTTTCCCTGCCTGTCTTTCCTTCTCTCTATCTCTACATCTGGTGCAGTTACCTAAAATTCCACCCAACCGTTCGTCTGTCTGTCTTGAACTTACCAAATTAACAGACACCACAGTTTCGAAATTTGCTTATGTCACATTTAGAAGATATATCTATCTCATCATTAAATAATTACCCTTTTATTCCACAGGAAGGAGGACTACACCAACTCGAGACCCGTCCTCATTTCGTACCTTTGAACCGAAGCCTAGTGGTTCGGTACCCAAACAAGATTCCTCAGTTCCTGATCCCTGTGTAACTGCTTTTGATACTTTTTTCACGGACAACGATCAGATAACATATGCTCTTAAAGGAGAATACTATTGGGTTATTGCACGCAAAGCGGGTGTCGAGAGCGGGCCTCACAAAATTGTGTCAAGGTGGCGTGAACTTCGGAAACCTGTCAATGCTTCATACACCAGGAAAGACGGAAGCACAGTTTTCTTTACTGGTTCCGAGTAAGTGTAACCCTCGTGTTCCTACTAGATAGGTAGAAACTTTTTTACAAAATAAATTCAGTAAAACATGCGCTCTGATTGGTCGAGGACCGTTTCCTAAATCTGGATAGAAATCATGTAAATGCCAGCTTATTATCGTCCCGGTAAGCCGAGATATCTTGGCTTGCCGGGACAACTCGCTCCATGGAAAGAGGCCCTTAGAAAATGGTCCTCGGCCCATGGATCAGAGCGCGTGTTTTACTTAATTTACTTTATAAAGCTTAATTAAAGTGTCAAACCATGTAGCCTGTAAGAAACCCATACTAATAAGGAGACACGTATTATAAAATGCAATGCAGAGTTTAAAAAAAATAATTAAGATACCTACATTACAATATAAATTATTAAGATAATGTTGAGCACATATCATAAAATACAATACAGAATTAAAAAAGACTAATTATTGATAGCAAGTTTTTTTTTTTTAAAAATGGATTTAGCTAAAACTTTAACTTCAAGTTTCTGGAGTCGGCATTGCGGCTCCATCATCAGAAAGTTTTAGCATCAACCATTGAGCACTTTAAAAGACCGTGGATCGGAAGTCATCTTTACACATGTAATTAAAGATATCTGTATCAAAACATAAATGTTAAGATAATATCATGTAGAGCAGAGTATACAACCCTTGCAGCCGGCTTCTAATAACTCAGTTAGGTCTTTGGAACGAATGCATGCTACTTTTAAACTGATTTAAATTTGACAAATTAAATGCCAAGCCGGGACTCTAAGACTCTCTATTGCTGGTTCTTTCGACTGGGGCTAGTTGCAGTGTATGTGCATGCTTTCAACAACTTGTTAAGAAAAGAAAAAAACATTCATTTTGTTTCAGAACCATTTAAAACCAAGTTGGATTTAGCTTAGTAGCTCTAGGTGGGAGATTCTATATATGCAAGCGAATAAATAATAATATATAATAATATAGTAGTATAAAGTAGTAACATTTGATAATGAATAGTATTACATAATAATATAGCCTGATATTGGTACAATGACACTTAAAGGCCCTCCATCAAGACCTGCTATAATTACAGCTAAACAGCAAAGGACTCCGAATCGTGCCTAATAATATCAATAAGAACGTTGATGATAATAGTGATAATAATGATGATGATGATGATTATGATGATATTGACAGTGAACATAAACACTAATAGAACTTACATTGTATTCTAGGTTTTACCAATATTATGGCAACAAGCTCTTAGACGGCCCAAAATCCATCGAACATTATGGTCTTCCTGCCAACTTGAGTAATATAGATGCAGCATTTATCTGGGGAGGGAATGGCCGGACATATTTCTTTAAAGGTGATCAATATTGGCGCTATGACGACCGCGTGAGAAAAATTGACCTGGGCTACCCCAGAAAGATTTCAGTTACGTGGAAACGCGTTCCTGACAACGTGGATGCTGCTATGCAGTGGCATGATGGCCTGACTTATATTTTCAAGGGTAAAAAGTATTATAAGATTGACGATTTTTCCATCCAGGTGGCCGCCGAGTACCCAAAGGTGACTGGGCGCGAGTGGGTAAAGTGCAGCGAGAGCGAACTTAAGAAAAAAGTCAAGCGAACAAACAGCGAGGGTTCAGTAATCTTTAAGCGAGCAATTTTCTCTCAGTGGTGTTACTTGGGATTCTCTTTTACTTTGTACGTTATAGCAACAGGTTAAAAACTGATTGTACGGCAAAAAAGGTGGAGATCAATCCACAATTACACTTGGAAAAATGGCGCCCTGTTCGAGACCTATACATTTATCCATAATTCCTAGAGCATAAACGCCTACAATTGCCAATAAAAACGCGTAGTAAGAATTTGTTAACCTCAAATTTGACACACACACAGTGTTGTTAGTATAAGAAAGAGTTTAACAAATTGTAGCTTCCCCTGAGTTTCTTTTAGTTTAAGCCGGTCTGCAATGCATTGTGGTAAAATGAACAGCCGCCATCTTTTTCGGAACGATCAACTCCGACCCTACCCACCCCTCCAAAGGGTCTATTGCTAAGCCTTACTTCACCACGAGGGGTAGGTGAACAGTTTATCAGATACCAGATCGTTTTAAGCAAGGCTTACAACACGTTACAGTTTTTTTACCAATTATTGTTTTCTGTTGGCTTTGTATAATTCCAACTGCCAACGCTTCGGTGTTAATATTTTCATATTCTGAAAATTATACTGAATGGCAACTTTTCAGAGGTTTTTAATAACTGGTTTAAATGTAAGACAACTTGGCCTTTTTGAGTTTATAATAATCTTGGCCAAACTCGAAACTTAAACGATGCATACGCTTAACAATAAAACCAACGCTGCGCCTCATTGTCTGGTTGCAGTTTATTTTCCCAACAATCCTGGTTTTCCTCTGGGTAAGTGCAAAAGTTAAGGGAAATTGATTAACTGGTTTCCCAAGCAAACAGATACGAAGTGCTTTGCTACATATACTTCAGTACCTCATCAGGACTAAGATCGGGACTTGATCTTGGTTTACATTGAATAAGACAACTTTAATTGGCAAACTGCTGAACGAAATGATTCAAAAACTACAGATCAAGAGCTACTGAAAATTGATGACTGGTGCGGCGGGCTTCTTCAAGTTTCGTGCATGGCCACGTGACATGTAATCAACTGATAGCATAGCAAGAAATTAAACAAATAAGTAAGTAGATGAACAAACAAATGAAGAAATATAACAAAGCAATAGATTAATAAACAAATAAACAAACAAACAATGAAATAAATTCATACAGATTAGGTAAATGAATGAATGATTGATAAGTTGAATGGATGAATTAAAGATGGAATGAATGAATGAATGAATGAACAAACGAATGAATGATTGAATGAATGACTGATTGATTGATCAAATGGATGGATAAATGATTGAATGAATGGGTGATTGAATGAATGATTAAATGAATGAATGAATAAATAAATGAATGAATGAATATGAACGAATGAATGAACGAATAAGGCAGGGAGGAAGACGTACAAAGTTTTTGTTAGCGAGGTACAGTGCGCATGCCCAGTCCAGGACAATAGTGAGATTTTTTTCAGCACTAGCTCTGATTGTATCAGTTCATTTTACAGGTATGTGTCAATCTTAAAAAAAAACACCCATCCATCATTGATATGTCAGTCACATTATTTTTGTAATCAATTCATCAGCGTGGGAACAGATTATTTTCGCTTCGGCTTCTGAAAATCTTTCCGGCTTAAAAAAACACATTAGATTTTGTTATCTGTTAGTTAAAAAGAACCCTGCGAGTGAGAAACTATATCACCAGCTCACTATGACTTTCATTTTACTTGAGTTTCTATTTTCTTTCTGAGTGCCGATGCGAAGAACTCAAAGCCAAACGAATACATGCGTTTTATATAAGAACCAGTAAATCTGCCCGAGGCTCATTGTTCTTATTTTTAGTGGTTTGAGCCTCAAATGGTCCTTAAATTGTTCTAATGTGTGGATTAAATCGACTAAAAACTAAGCCTAAAGTATTGCAATATATGCATTATTGGAAAACCAATTTAATCAACTCATCTCCGCGGTTCACGCGGATTTACCGAGTTGTTTTCTCCGAGATTTCCTGTGATTGTGAACTGCGAATGATTTCTTATTCATTCTGTGTTGCTAAATTCAGTAAACTTCAAAAAAAAGGTATCCAGTCCGAGCCTCAGCTTGTCCGTAAATTTGTCTTAAATTTTGGCCGATATGAGCCTCGCCGTTCTCATAAAGTTGTTCTTTAATATAAAATAGCGTGTATGCTTTGAAATGTGATATGACAAAGCAGAACATGGCGTGATATTTACATTTCATTCATACTGAGAGCTTTAATCCTTTATTTTCCTGGAAGTAAGAGTAACAAACAAAGCCTTCCGGGTAGAAAATTCCAATCGATGCTCAATGTGGCAACTATCTCAGTGAAGCAGATTAAGCTGACAAAATTAAGCCGATTAATTATGATAGGCATACGCTCGCACATGACTGTCTTTTTGAAACACAGCAAACTTTGAAAGGCCAGTTTAACGGCTAAAAATGAAGCGGCTATGCGTAGACTAAAAGACAGCAGCTAATAAAACATATTCCATCTTGCTTACAAATAGCTATAAATGGCATCTTTCAAAATGCAGTCTTTAATTCCTATGGTTCAGTTCTGTGAGTGCTGAATCTGAAAGCAGTGACAGCATTGTTAAGTATAGAGTAAAAACTGTGCACTCGGTGTTAATTGAATAAGCTTGCTTTAATGGTGTGTAAGAGCAACTACGATAAATATAGGAGAATAAGGTCGTTCCGTTCTTGATTTTGTTGTAACTGATTCGAAAAGTATAGCAAATAAAACTTCAGAAGCTTTGCGTCCCCCCCCTGAAATCCAGCCTCTTTTTTTAAAGGAGAAGCGAGTTGCAACTTTACTTTGACATTAAACGGATAAAATCAATTGTAAATTTTTGTATGTATACTTAATTATGTACTGAAATGTAAAAATTGAAGAACAAAAGCAGAGAGCTTAATTTTTTTTCATTGTAAATAAAATAAAAACGTTTCCTCAAAACGAGTTCGTGATTTCATGCCATTTTCAACCGATATTTTCCACAGAAACACTTTACTTACTTGCGTGAAAACTGTTCAGCTCAGTTCAAAGTTCATGTTGTCTTTTGGATATTCTGCTATTTCCTTCATTTGAAGGCATTGTCACGATGCCTTAATCCCATTTCTTAGGGACTGCAGTGCCATTGACCAAAATGGGAGCTTAACTGAAGTGCGTGAGAACATTTTTTTGTATTCTGTTGATTCATTCTGCTTAATAGTAGATACTTGTAGGTAAATTTAAAAAATCAGTTGAGGGGAAAGATGACCCTCTGTGAACCAGGAACTTTTAAATGATCGAAACGTCACACCCGCTTAAAGTTGAAATTTTGCTACGCCGAAGATTAAAACTACCAACTTAAGTAGATTAACACTGAATTCGCTACTGTTTCTTTAACTGCCTATGGTGAGGTATTAGGGGTTTTTGTTCTCCTTCAGAAAATGCAAAGCTTGTGCAATTTCATAACATAACTTGTCTCTTTGTTTGCTTGTGTAACATAAATAAAGCCTAACATTCATCATTAGTTTAGATGACAGACAAAAATAAATACTGGGAGTCATGTGCATGAATAAAGAACAGAACAATGAGTTATTAACTAGTACTCGACTCATCAGTTCCAAGCATTTTGACGCTGGCAAACTAAGATTTTCCTTGTTTGCTATGAGCCATTTCTAGCAATTCCTTTCTGAAGTTTCAGCGAATTTTTTGATAGATACGTACACTCCACAGTTCAGTCACGCGACTAATTAGCGGCAAATACCTGCCAGGCTCTCTCGTGTGGTAGAGAGAAGCCTGAGATTGAGTTTGGCAATTAGGCCTTGATCCATGCTTATTTTTCAGTGACCTCTTACCCTGCAGAAACGCCAATTTTACTCGGTCTCTTTGAATGGGAATGGCTACTTCAGGGGTTTCGTTTAAGGACGGACGCCGGACGCAAAGTCCGGTACGGTTGTTTGATATCTAACGCCTGGTAGCTCGCACACAAAATAATGATTTTTTAAATGTCGAAATCGTCGATTATTCTGTGATGAATGGGACGTCAATAGCGACAGTGACTCGGCCTTTGGATCCGATGAACCAACGATCTCTAGAGAACAGCTCTCTAGAGATATGGGATTCATAAGAATACTCTATTTGGAGTCCGTTCTTGAATTAACTAAAAAATGAACAACTGAAAATCGATATATACTCATTAATTTTTAGTTGCCAAATGAGTCAAATGAGCACCTTTTAGCTTTTCTAGAGATCTTCCTGATTAACCAATTTCGGCCGAGGAAACACAGAATACTACATTTTAGAGAGTCCGCCAACTGTTACCTTCTCTGAGTTTCTTTTAGCGATGTAAGGTTTGCAATGCATAATGGTAAAATGTACAGCCAACTGGTTGATTGTAAAGGTAAAGATGGTGGTACATTTATGTCGGACCTTTCCTTGGCTATGCTCAAAGGCACCTTACAATGGTCAGTTTTACTCCAGCGGACCGTAAATCAAAATGATCCATGTATGATGGTACTTTACCGACTCCGAATAAATGGAAAGCTGAATGAAATTTGGCGGGAAAGAAGGTCACACAAACATTCAACCCTCGAACAGGCCGAGGATCATTCCGAGGACCTCAGGATTGGGAGGCAGAGATCTTTCCTAGTGCGCCAACATTTCCACTACAAAAATACTATTACACCAATAAAACGGTTGCTTCTAGGAGTGACAAAGCGACCCCGTGTTGATCATTTTAACATACCGTGAACTTTCGTCTTTTGCATTTTTACTTGGAGAGAAGATTTATCTTCTAAAATAAGAATCGCAATTTCTGCTAATCAAAGACCGTGAAACTATCTATATTCTTTCTATATACCCTACGTTTGGATATTTTTATTTCTTGCCAGTCTACTTTGTTATTTATGTCAGTATCACTAAATTCTACACGGCCTAGTCATCAATTACACTTCAGTGCGTTTTCTATCTAATAGATATCTTAGCTATTTTTTTTTCTTTACATTTCTTCTTTCTACTGTATTCATTGTATACTTAGCTTAGTTTTTTTGCATATATTTGTATTCAAGTTGCCTTTACTTTTTTTAAATAACCCACAGTTACGTATGGAAATATCAGGAAACAAGAACAATTTAAGATCAATTTGAGGCTGGAATCGCCAAAAAGTTTAAGAACAGCCTAACCTCAGCCGAAAGTTACTGGTTCTATAAAATGCGTGTAAATCGTCACATATTTCAAAGCACATTCGGGGCCTACTTCGGGGTCAAAAGGATAGGGATGACTGTCGAAAAAGTCCCAAAAATACCCTAAAAAATACCAAGGAATTAAAACTTTTCACCCTAAAAAATACCTCTCGGTTTTAAAATTACCCTAAAAAATACCAATTGAAAGCTAAAAATTTTCTCTGGGTAGCTAGCGGGTCGGCGCTAAGTCCCCTCGTAATTCGCCAATCGTGATACGCAGTAAATAAAGGCGCGCGCGTAATAGGACGATATCGATCGCTAATTGACTTTTGTCTTAACTTCTTATCAGTACGTATGTTTGCTAAAACAAGGGACTGCAAGCCGTCCATTAGCTTGGGGTTTTTCAACCCTAAAAAATACCGGACTGACAATTTTAACCCCTAAAAAATACGACGGTCTTACCTACCACCCCAATGTAGGGAGTACCCCCCTCCCCCCCCCGGCTTACCCCCAAAAGCTATCACATGCTAGGTCTCTCTTGTCACACATGCTGCAGCTTTAGAATAAGTCAACAGTAACAGTTTTCACCTTAAGAAATTAAAAGTACTTGTTTAAGCTTAAGGCATTTCTCTGACCTCTGATTTGATCTTTTACTCTCAACTTGTACCTCAGTTAGCCAAGCAAACTGAATCATACAACACTTAACTTTACGAGCCAAAACACAATAATCTGTCGGAAACCGCGCTTCGCTGCTGACTAACTCCTGTAACGGAAAATTAAAACCTAAAGGCATGGCCACACGGTGCAATACTGCATGCAACGTTGCGTGTAACAGGAATTAAAATTGCACCGTGTGGCCATCTCTAAAATTGTTGCACGAAGAAGAAGCAGCCGATTCTACTCCTGCAACAGTGCAGGCAACGGTTTCACCGTGTGGCCACATGCCTGAAAAAGTTCAAACACGCGCAACGTTACACGCAATGTTGCATCATGTAGGCATACCTTAAAGGTCATCAACTTTGCGAGTGTCCTTTATTTCGATAATTTGTTCACTTTTTTACGCTTTCACTCATGAATAAAAACGCGACTTAGAGAGTTTCAGCGTTGTTTTAAAATTTGGCATAACTTCAAACTCGATGTTTGGCATACGTGAGCTTATAAGAGTCTGGTGTGTTTCATAATCCTGGGTTCCTGTGCTCGAAAATTCTAATATGTTTTAACGGAAATTAAAGCTAAACTGTCTAGCCATGAAGTCACATGTTTTAGTCAGTCAATACCGAACATGCTACCTTTAGCAAGATTTTCAAAACTTAATATCAAGAGGAAGAAACTGAAGGCCCAATTAATTAACGGCATTTTTATCGTAAAAACGCTCCCACAGTGAGCTACTAGAATGCGGCTACATGTTAAGTTTGCCAAGGAAAAACATTTTGGGTATACTAATAATTTCAGAAATTCTTGTTTTATTCAGTTCGGGTTTTCATTGGTACGTACGTTCGAATGACACAGCCGATGTCCAAGTTTGGAAAACTGGCACTGCATGCCACAAACAAAACTCAGTGCTCATTTTTGGAAAGAATAGAATCAAAAAACTTTAGGAAGAATTAAGTATTTACCAAATTAACTAAAACACTCAAGTTGTCTGACCACAGCAGATTATTTCAAGTGCTAAGTGTATTCATTGACTGTAATTGTGCTGGCAGGCGGGAAAAATTCGCGTCAAAACTGTACACACGATATGCATGTGATTGAAAGTATTAATGATAATATGTGGTTAGCTGAATATCAAAAAATCGATAACAGTTTCTTACTGTATCCCAAGAGAGTATAGGAAAATATCGTGCAAAGACCGGACGTACTTCGTTAACTTTATAGCTAAATTGAAAATTTGAAGCAGTTTTAACGTTAACAAGTATAAAACAAGCAGTGTAGCTTTTGTTTGAAGTTCTGTTTTATTTTGGGGTTTTAATTGGTACGTATACGTTCGAATCACAGCACGTCCAAGTTTGGCCGGAAAACTGGCACTGCCACAAACAAAACTATATGCTAATTTTTGGAAAAAATAGAAGCAAACAACTTAAGGAAGAACTAAGTATTTACCTAATTTACTAAAACACTCACGTTATCTAAACAAAGCAGATTCATGGCTGTCAGGCGGGAAAAATTCGTGCCAAAACTGTACACACGACATGCATGTGGTTGAAATGTGGTCAGCTGAAGATAGTAGTACTTTCTATATTCCAAGAGCCTAGAAAAACATTGTGCAAAGACCGCATGTACTTCGTTAGCTTTGTAACTAAATTGAGAGCTCGAAAAAGTTTTAAAGTTTACAAATATAAACTTTAAGCAGTGTAATTCAGTTTATTTTTGATTTTTGATAGACTTTGGGGTTGCTTATCGGTTAGCTCAATTTCACTGAAGGATCAAATAATTTTAGGAGAGATTGTAAATAACAATTTAAATCGTGTTTGTAAAAGGCACTTCAAGATGATCATGGGTAAAGATATTTTCCCCAAACTGAGTAAAACCATGTTTTCTTGAAGAAAACTATTGGTAAAAAATTGCTGCCGTGGTCGCTAAAGCTGAATCTCCCGTGTGACCAAAAAAGCATTACCTTGACAATCTAAGGAGATTTTTGACCATAATTTTCTTGAACAATGCATCGCCGACACGTACGAACCGAGTTTCGGAAAGTCGAAAGGTTTCCTTTAGAAGTTTTATTTCAAAAAATGGCACGTCAAGATTTAGTTAATTACACACCAGTTCTAAGGACGAAAAACTTGTCAACTGTGTCCTGCTTTTGTAGAATTATCATGCAACTAGAAAAAACTGCTTCCGTCGTTAGAAGAAAAAGTAACAAACTATTTGCGTCATCACACATACCAAAGGATGTTTCTTTCAATAGCTAAATTGAAAATAGAAGGTTTGCATGTGAAAACCCTGTGTTTACACAGCCTGCGCCCTACGAAATAATTGCGTGTTTCCGTTTACCTGTGAAAGGAAATTTAAAACAGTAGGACTATCCGAGGACTTTACATCAGCAAACTATTTTAAAGTCTTGTTTTTCTTTGTTTGTGTAGACAAAGAGGCGCTTGGTTTCTTCTCTTTCAATGTGTATAAAATGTTGTTGAACTTTAACCACACCTTCCTGACATCCTGCCTCAGCTGCAGTTGTATTGACTATAGTTTTGTGGCATGCACTTAATTTTAGAAAATTTCACTGTGGTGCATGAACCTTGAAAAATAAACGGTTTCACTTTTGAATGTTTCAATAGACCCTTTTCACGCAAAAATATATTTAACATAACAAGAAACAGTTGCGTCCGTCAATTTCAGCGCATCCGTTTTAGCAAAATTGCAAAATTTCGCCGGTAGTCCCCAAAAACTAATACAGATATGAAGTTTAGAAACTTGATCTTCTGCCCTTATTATTACAGAGAAATGTATGGTAAAAATGTGGAAACGAGGCTGGACGGGCATCGGTGCCCATCCATCTTATTTTTCATTGGAAAATTATCCAGTTTCAAACCTTTATATTTCCGTCAATTTGCGGAAAATCTTTATGAGACTTTGTAGTTTTACTAAAATTAATGTGCTGAGATTGACTCTGGACCCTTTTCTCGGCGATAAACTGAATATATTTCTATGCCGTACTAGCGTGATAAAGGTCTATATAGACGTAGGGTGATACTGTACTAATATTTGGGTATAGCAGTTGAGAACGTAGACCTGTTTTAAATTTTAAAATTTTACCGTCATTATAATTTTGATTATTTAACTTCACTAAGCCCAGGCGCGTCCGTAGGCACCTTGATTTGAGGCAAATCGCGGCACTTGCCTCGGTAAAAATTTTGAAAGATAATTATTTTAAACAAAAAGGCAATGCGCCCGTTGACACACTGAAACAGTTTCAAAAGCAAACAAAATTAATATACATGAAGTGCATGTGCCGCCATTTTTCAGTCTGTGAGCTTCTATGTCGACCGCCGGCAATATATTTTAAAGCGAAGATTTCGAATTCTGTGTTAGAAGTTACTAAATCAACGCATTCTGTGTCAGTTGAAAAAGTTCTTGGCTCGCGTATGTATCTTCGTGATTTATCTTTGCAGCCTTCACTGTCCAAGTGAGTTGCTGTACGTTTGGAATATGAATACACTAAATTTATGAATTTAGTGCATTTGTCCAAGGGTAAAATCTTCAAAAATTTTCAAGGAGAGCTCGGCCAAAATAGATGTTCATATTGCCTCGGTTAATATTTTGTCCTGGCTACGCGCCTGAAGCTTATTTTTCGATATCTTATTCTTGTTTATGGGCTTAGTTTCTTACACAAGCTGTATTGATAACAATTATTCTTGTTCAATTAGAATTAATATTGACAACATACTCAATATGTTATTGAAGGTTCTGAGAATACACAAAGAGTCTTTCAACGTGTAAGTCCAGAACAGGACAAACTTCTGTCCTTGCTACAAAGAAACAACTTAACTTCTTTTGCATGTTTTTAGTCAATATTAGGAGTCCTAAAATTGTCTGGGCTAATAAAATTTTATGTGTAATTCAGTTTCTGGCAAAAAAAAGAGAACAAAGAAGGCGTGAATATTTTGTATACAATCTGCCGTGCTGCAAGGCTTAACTGAGCAGGTTTTGTAAGATCGAACTACAAAAAAATTGATCTAGCGTCCTAAGGGTGTTGTTCCCGAAATTTCACCACTAACGTGGGTGTAGAAAACAGGCGATAGAATCAGATTTCTTCAATTAAATTCGTCAATGAATTTTCTAAAGTTATAACTTACGTTTGATAATTCTTTTTGTTTAAGCTTTTACTGAATACCACAAACATTTCAAAAATGCACCGACCCAATTTTTAGTCTGTGTGGGAGGTTTGTTTTTTTTAAATTTTGTTTAGTCTCTTATTTTGGAACAAACAGATGTCGAACAAACTTACACAATTCATGTCTTCATTGGTACATGAAAACGTTGATGTGGCAAACCAATAGGCATGCACGAAAATCTGGTTTGTAATTTAGTTAACAGTAGCTACAAATGTAGTCAAGCTCTTTCACTGAACCGTCGATGAATCTGTGGCGCAGGCCACTACAAATGTACATCTTGAATTATTTGAAGGCAACTGGAATGAATGATCGAAAACAAGATATTCTGACAAAGTTTGTTAGGTTTTCGTGAAATGAACTCGATAACTCGTGTTATCGCAACATAAAGTACGTTTATTTGTACAATCAATTTCATGTGATTCACTTTAAGTTTTATTGTAGGATATGCATGTTAACATATTAGTCCTGAGAAAAGGACGTGCGCTTTGGCATATATAACTAAAACGCATCTGAGAACTATCAATGTTTTCTAATGAACTAGAAGTGAACTACGGAATTGGTCTCCAGCTAACATCATGAGACATTCTAGAATTGCTAAAGCAGTTAACAAACGCTTCGTGGACATGCAGATCTGTATTTCAAACAAAGCATCTATAGACACTTCCAATTGTAATTCAAAGTAATTTTTCTTGTTTCAGTTCCAGTTTAATAAGGATTTGAAAGAGTTGTCCTTAAACTGCTGTCACGAGTGATTTATAATGGTTGTTAAGTATGCATCATTCTTAAATCCATCTAATATCTCATCAGCCTATTGTCTCACCATTATGCAGTTGGCCTTTAACCAAACATTCCAGAGAAAAAATCTGTTGGACTTTAATTGTTCAGTCGTTAGTGTGCTGGCTCCATCTTGTCTGCGAGTCTATCAACCTTTCGTTTATTCATTGGTTGTTCTGTATTCCCTTAACTGCCCGTATGAGTATAAAAAAACTCGGGCAAGTTGTCCTTGCTGTGCGTTTCATTATTAGAGACTGTTCCATTTAATTTCCCTTTTTCGAACGTGAAAACTTTGTGCTTTGGTTGTAGTTCAAAATTGTACACATTCATTTTACTAATTTAATAACATAATTTCTTGTTTCACATTAAAAAGAAATCTGCTTAATTGTTTTTTTTTCAATAACTTGGGCACTTAACAGCTTCTTTTGTTTAAATTAGAAAGATCCGCACTGGAGCTTTTGCTGTTTTGAGTACAAAACTACTTTGGAACATTCAGAATGAAAGACTTTTGTTCACATTGGTGTTGTTCTGTTACGCAAAACTACTTCAAGTTTGAAGAATTGCTAACATTTTACGATTCGTTTTCTTGACAACACCACCGTACACATGCTAACTTAGATTGTTGTAACAGTGACTGCATCATAACTCAGGCCAAACATTCATTACATTCCTATGAATGTAAACAAACCCGGGAAACTAAATACGAAACTGAACAACTGAAGAACAGTTTCAGGTTTGTATTTAAGGCGTTTAAGCTTTGCTAATGACTGTAACAAGACAGAACGAGCACTCTTTCAATCTGTCAGAAATGGTAATGTGGCAGACAGATCACTTTCGCCTCAGGATGAAAAACTTAAAATTTTGCCCCAGTACTATGTTTTGAAGGAAATGTAACCGGAAATGTATTGCTAGCCCTCTGTCAAAAAGAAAGGAAACGCCGAATGACCTCATACCAGTCTTCGCCCTTTATATCTGAAAGTGTAGATACGTTGTCTGCTCGTTCTTCAAACCACGAACAATAGCCTATTGTGCCAACTTGGATGCTACAAATGCCTAAAGCAGTTGGCTTCCTATTAACTACATATTAGGTATTTCCTATTGCTAATCTTCTTTTATCAGTCAACAAAAAACCGCTTGTTTTAGAAACTGGCAGCTTGATTAGAAAAAATTAATAATGTACACCTGTCGTAACTTTGTAGAGTTGCTGTCAAAATTTAAGGACACTCCACATCCTGCTTGTAATGAAATATGAAGACCAGAAAACCCGGATTCAAAATTAGAATTGTTCTGATCTGATGTCTCGACCAACTATGTCATAGATAGCTCGAACAAAGGTCTCCTCAGGGAAAATGATTTATACCGTCTTTGAGACTCAATTTAATATGCTAATTGTTTAGATGTTTCTAAAATTGTATGAACTCAAAATGTGGTTTAAATAGATGACTTACATCGCCTACACTATGCGATTACTCGAACATCCCAAAAGGCAAGGGATCGGACGAAATATAAGTATCTTGTTAGTTTTATAAAAAAAAAACATTCGGAAAGCTTATGTCTCTAGGTTAGCCACAGTATTAGATTTAATTTTGTTCTGAAGACGCTTTGCTGATATTCCCACGACAAAGCGATTCCGGTAAAGGGCGATTCTACATGTAAACACACACAAATTCCGGAGACAGACCGACTGACGTCACAATAGATCAGTTCATGCTGCCCAAACAATAGTGGAAGCAAGCCCAAAACTATATACAGGATCTGTTAATCGAACAGCTTCAAATGCGGATTATGTATACTTTCACTAATTGTCTTTCATTGTTTGTTTAATGTCAACTGAAAAGTTTGGTGACAGTAATATTTTCGCAACAAAGAAGAGAAATCACCAGACAGAGTAAGGTTGTGACGTCACTCAACTGAAGGGGGGAACTGAAATTGAGGGTCGAATCAACAAAATCAAGATGCGTAGGAGGATAGACAACAGTTGAGGCTCAGCAGCGTACCGGCATCAATCTAAAGAGGCAGCCATTTCGTCTTTTTTTTTATTCTTGCGTTTAGCCAGTTGAGTGCCCACGGCAAAAAGAGCCCAGAGCTTTAAAACGCGCACAGGCTCGCAAAGAAAATGATTTACTTCTCGGCGGTTTTGTTATTTAAAGCCATCTGCATTTGTTTTGTGTTTACAACCGGCGCTCCGATACCGGCGAGACAGCAGGCCGAGTTTATAGTAAGTACAATAACAGTTTCTTTACTTGTTTCTTGATTTAAACACACGCGCGGTTTGGCGGTACAGATTGTAAAGAAAATGCCGGTCTCGAGAGAGGTTCGTGATGTACTGACTGTTGCGTGTCTCAAAACTAAGTCCTATCTTAGTTTTCCGTGTTGTCTTGTTGTATGAATAGCATGAAACAATTTTATTCTGTCGAGCACCTTGATTCCTGAATCATTTAGTCCGACTTTTTGAGTGACCTATTGTACATACGTGCATGTCTTCAAAATACACGTCAAATAAATGTTGGGGAACATTTTATTTTTAATATTTTATAACAAAGTCGATTCAGCGAGTTCCTCATGACGAACCGGGGTTTGTTTTTGTGTACATTACATAATTATGACAAAACGATGAGCGACAAATGGAGCATAAAGAAACAATGTTGAAAAAGTTCCAAAAGACAATTAAAGTTCTAGAATAGGAACTCGTGCGTAATTAGTTATCATCATGTTTCAAAACAAACGGAGACGCAACGATTGTGTTCAAACGACGTTGCTGGTAAGCTTTAGTTTGAAAAATTAAGTGATTTAAAAGACAAAACTATTTTATAGTAACTTCGACCCCTTAATCACAGATCCTGAAATTCTCACCCACGCAACTTTAAGTCTATCGGGGCGGCCGGGTAGAAACTTTAATATGCCTCTCATGCTCCACACGCAGGACCGGATGCTTCGTTCTATATATATGGGGCATACAACTGATATCCGCTTACTGCTATGAACGTACACACGAAAAACGATGAAATTGATTACTTTAAATGCAATTTTAACTACGTTATTTTAAAAAAAGCTAATACTCCAGATAACGCCCGATTGAAGTTCTCGTACGCGCGGACACCCGGCGAATAAAGATGTTTCCGAGACGACATCATATCACCGGTTGATGACGAGTTTCAAGTTCTTAACAACTTCCGCTAGTAAAACTAGTGGAAGAATTGAAACCATTGACAATGATATGAGTGTTTTTAAAACATTTAAGTGTTTTCTGTGTAGACCCAAATATTGATATTCGTGAGCAAAACATCCGGGTACGTGCAGTGCATAAGGGAAGAGTGTGGACCAAGTTGCTCAAAGGATGTTCCCATATTATTTACGTTATCTGGTTTTGCACTAAGTTATTTTGTGTTGAACAATCGCGCTCTTATTTTAAAAGAGGGTTATTAGTATAATCGCACTCTTTTAGCTGAGCTGAGGAATCGTTTGCTTGAAAAGCGACAAGGTTCGAGCGTTCAGTTACCCTTTGAACTCATAGTACTAAAATCTGTTTTGCTAACGAAATAATCTTAATCGGCTGGTATTAACTAAACTATTTTTAAAAGTAATTTTTTATGTCTCTCATTGAAAGGTAAATTCGGTAATAGGCCGGATTTATCCACAAATTGCAAGGTTGAAAAGTGTTCGTCGGGTTAAGTTTTGAACTATTTGCCTTGGAGTATTAATTTAACCGAAAAACATTGAAGAGTTCTTTTTATAATAAAAATAAAACACTTTAGCGAGTTAGGTACAGTAATTCAGGTACGACAAACTGAAGAGAATAAACAAGGAGTCCTTTTGTTCATGTCCCGGGTCCTCGATTTTATAGTTATATTGTCATTAATTCATTTGAAGAGGGAACAACTCAGGCCAAGTCTTGACTGACAAACAGTTTCAAGCATTTCGGTAAACAGAAAAGAGCTTTTCAATTGAGATGAAAGGTTAATAACATCTGCTTTTAACATTTCATTTTGTACATGCTTTTATGATTACTTATCACCAACTGCATCGCGACATTTTAATAGTTTTGTGGTACGTGCCAGTAAAGTAATTTTGATAATTCTATTTATACACACGGTTACTGTTTTTAAAACTCGTGTAATCGAGACGCGCAAACGCAAACATGAAATTGTTTGAAACAGTGGCTGCTGTTTTTTTTTTCTATTATAACAAAAACATCAAATTTCGACCCTGAGTTTCTGTTCTTAATTCGTAAAACAATTAAGTTTTCCGGTCAAATTGTTTGTCTGCAACTTCATCGCAAAACGCCTGTCTAGTACTCGGTTGGCGCTCAGGTTTCAGTTGGCTTCGTGCAGTTGCATTTCAAGTACAAACTATAAACATCAATAACTTGCTGCATTTGAAATCGAGCTCGCTTAACGTAACTTGAAGCCTTGTTATTTTTATAAAGTTTTTCTTATACAAAATAGTGAGCAATAAAGACTATGAGAGAATTAACACCGCTTTATCCGGCGTTTGCCTGCAGGAGTACTTGACAACGTTTGGTTATCTTGCCCCCCTCGACTCCAGCAGAATGAGAACAAAACAGGAACTAAAAGAAGCTGTGATACTCTTTCAAAGAGCATCGGGGCTGAACGAGACTGGAGAGGTAACTGACGAACAAACTCTGAGTATGGCCCACACCTCCAGATGCGGACTGAGCGATATCGGCCCGGCAGAGCGGGCCAGGAAGAGAAGAAAGCGGTATGCGTTGCAAGGGACCAAATGGTACAAAAAGGTATTTGATAAAGCTAGACGTGAGTAATGTTATGCACTTCCGATTATCTCCGTCAACAATTCGTCGTGTTTTGTCTGAAAATCCTTTAAAGTGTCAAGTTCACTTCCTACCAAACACTGAAGAATGCTTTTTCCTTCGCCTTTTCCAACTCGAAACCGTCTCAGCTTGTTTGACTTGAGTAGTAAAGACAGTCTCCAGGACAGCTTGGGGAGTCTCTAGTTTGCAAGACTTCTGATTATTTATGTATCCGGCGCTCGGGGGGGGGAGGGAAAGGGGTTGAAAGGGTAGAGAAGATCGTCGGAAAATTCCCCAAAATACCGTAATACTTATCAATTTTTTTGGCAGTTGAGCCTCAACCTGTTCTTATTTCTATGTGTGGTTCAGTTATAAATATGGGGAAAAAAACTAATCCTATTAAGGTATTGCAATGTATGTACATCATGATAAAGAGCTAAGTTCAGGGCAAGTATACGTGTTTTAAAGCAATGGATGATTAAAAGAGAAACACTGCAAGTTAAAGATGGAAACTGAGAAAAGCTTACAAAATGGCTTTCGAGCCCGAGCTTCGTCTTGTTCTTAAATTTTGCCCAATCTGAGCCTCGTTTGTCAAATTCGCATTAATTTCATGACGCGCAAATTTTAGGTAATAAGTTAAACTAATCTGAAAAAGTGTTGAAGTGAAGTGCTGCATTTATATTGCGCCCTTTCAATGCACATGCTCAAAGGCGCTTTACAATGATCAGTTTAATACCCCCAGCGGACTGGAAGCATATTTACATCAAAGCGGTCCATGTATACTGTTACTCATTTTACCGACCCGGGAAGGATGGAAAGCTGAGTGGCCTTTAGCAGGAAAGAAGGTCACCCAAATATTCAACCCTCGACCAGGTCGGGGATCGAACCGGGGACCTCAGGATTGGGAGGTAGAGATCTTACCACTGAACCAGCCCATCATTTTGTTTGCATTTCAGGATCTCACCTTCAAGATCATCAACTACACGCCAGATCTTCCCAGAAAAAAAACTCGCAAAACCATCATTGCTGCCTTGCGGATGTGGGCTAAGAAAGTCCCATTGACCTTCACTGAAACAAACAAAGGGGACGCTGACATTAGGATCAAATTCTCAAGTGGTTACCATGGAGACGGTTTTGCGTTTGACGGTCCAGGTAAAACGCTGGCTCATGCATTTTACCCCTATAACAACCGCGGAAATGCCGGTGATGCTCATTTTGATGAAAGTGAGACTTTCACTCTTGGCAGAGGTTCTGGTGTGAATCTGTTTTGGGTTGCAGCACACGAGTTTGGCCACAGCCTCGGTCTGGATCATTCGTTTCATCCAAAGGCGCTTATGAACCCTTACTACAAAAAAACTTCTAAGAAAATCAAACTTCACTCGGACGACATTCAAGGAATCCAACAGATATATGGCAAGCCTAACATTGATCCCCAGACCCCACCTCCGAGCATTCGCAGGCGGACGTCCGCACCAGGGGTGCCTCAAACTTGCAGGACGTCACTGGACGCTATTGTATATTCACCCACCGATGGATACACTTACGCCTTTAAGGGGGATTACTTCTGGCCCCTTTCCGACCAGGGGCACTTTACGCCAGGGGCTGTCAGAATACGAGGGTTTTGGCGTAGGTTGCCAGGGAACATCAACGCTGCCGTGACTCTTTCAGACAATACTACCCTGTTTTTCAAGGGATCGAGGTTAGTTAGCGTTATTCCGTCTTTACCGACGTCATTATCGTCATCATCATTATCGTTATCATCTTTACCAACGTCATTATCGTCATCATCATTATCGTTATCATC
>JAOBRD020958630.1:0-12158 GCA_027575215.2 Hydrozoanthus sils
TTCCATTGCTTCCGTGAGCAACTACACGACCTTGCCCCCCTCCATAGCTTGCGTGACCTTGGCCCATTCCATTGCTTCCGTGAGCAACTACACGACCTTGCCCCACTCCATAGCTTGCGTGACCTTGTCCCTTTCCGTAGCTTCCGTGACCAACGAGAAGAACAGCTGAGTTAGTGTTTGGACAACTGACTTGACATCATGGACAGTCTGGTAGTCAGGCCTACAACAAATGCATTTACTAAAATAACCAGAGAGAAAGTCTTCAAAAGACGTTAAAGAAATTGAAAAATGCAAAAATAAAGAAATTCTAAAGTTATTGTATGCTCTCGCATACAACTAGATTAATAGGTTTTTACATTTACTTTTTTTAAAATTTTTCTTAAATACGTGGACAAACTCGTGCCCAGGTCTTCTCTATTAAAGCCAATGAGAAGACATGGATTTAAGATTTAACTAAAGAAACATATTGTAAGCCATGAGTTTGATATTTTATAAACAAAATATTTTGATTTCAATTGTTTCTCATACGGTACAAGACTTTTCTTAACCGTGGCAATGGTGGATCCAGGATTGACGTTTGCGTTTAGAACAAGACTGCCTAAATAACTGGGTTGTTTTTCACTATTTGACACACTTCTGTTCAAACATGAGTAAAGTTACAGATTTTTTTTTGGCAAGTTTGGGGAGACTGGGATTGGGATTGCCTTGCTTGTCTCAGTGGTTAGAGTACCTGCCATGTGATCGGGGTGTCGTGGGTTCGATTCCCGTTCGAAGCAGTTGGGATTTTTCTTTCTCTGTTTCTCTTACACTGGTCTTGGTTCATTACATGTCAGATTTGACCGCTCTGAAGATGATCAGATATTTTTTCAAAGTAACACGTTTTTGTTTCATAACAAATGCAAAGCCTGTTACTACAGAAAGACTGTACTGAAATAAAGAGCTTGAAAAACTTTGTTTCATTATTTTACAAGCATGCATTGCAAAAATCACAACTGAAATATTAAATCAAAAGTTCAGCCTTACCCAATATTAGAATTATTCAAACTAAACCTATTTAGGAGTACTCAAAATTATCACTTTTAAGTAATTTCCCAAATAAATGTTAAAGGTTTTGTATATAAAATCTTTCGAATGGTGTCGGAGTAATTTCATTGCTATTTTACATTAAAAATTGGCTGTTTTAAGTCACATTTTCGAACTTTATTTATAATCTTTTGACAGTATCAGCTCGCATCACTTGAAAACTTGCTGTTTGTGCACTTAGAATTTGTGTGAACGTGACTATGCAACGTTTTGGATTACTCAACTGCGTTTCTCGTCCAAACCCACCAGATCGACAACCACCGTTTCTTAAACGAATAGCTCTATATTTGTTGTGTCTGCCTTTCCTTAAGTAAACTTTCCGCACCTGTTTATACCTCCACAAAACTGTTGGTTTTATAAAAAGCAAAAAACAGAACAAAAATATAGATTGGTAGCCTACGAAAGTAAGCGAAATGAACCTCTTTTCATTCCGTCGTCTGCAAGAGCCGGATCAACCGCAATATTTATCGAGCTATGAGCCAGTTTATCTTGCATAATGGTAGTTCACATAAACATTATTCCTTGAGTCCTTTAGGGGAATAAAATAAAATAAAAATTTGACGCAAAGGGGTAGACCAAAGAATTGTTTAAGATAGGGCTTCACAGGTGTAAAATCAGCCAAGTGCTATAATTTTGGCTTATAACTTTCAAGACTGCCATTACATGCATGCTCTTTGAAAACATTTGAACAAAAATGTACAGTTACGGGTGACAGAATAACTTAAAATAGATTCCATGGTGAATTCATTTTGCTTTAATTGCTTTGATTATCTTTCACAGCGATAAACATCTAACTAGTTGGTAGCTGTTGTCGTCTCGCTCTTGGTGTCAAACAATTGTCATAGTTTATAGAGTTTTCCCCCTATTTGTCTGGGTTTTTGCAAAAATAGAACAGAGCAACCACACATTAATGAAGTAAGTTAAGGAGGGTTAATAGTTAGATTTTGGGGGATAATGAAGAATTTTGAAGAAAAGCATCAAGCCCTCCTTCTTGCATGCACAAGTGCGGCTTTGGTTTGGGAACGTTTAGTTTAGGCGTTTTTTCATCAATTGTTAACTATTTCTTCAACTTCTCTATTAAACCCCAAAACTCAAATTTCTCTTAAAAACTACCAATTACAGTATAGTATTTTCTTCATCAGAACTCATCTAAAAAATGTGTTAAACGAAAATATTCAAGTTTCTTCCTTTTTATTCAATCTGCGATCTTAGGTTCGGATGTTTGAAGTTTCAAATTGTAGAAGGCGATATCAGCAAAAACATCATTAAAACTCGCCAGAAAGCGGTTTTTGACTGCCTAGCTTAATCATGATATGTCACACGTTACTTTCTCATAACCCAAAGAGACGAAAGGGTTTGTTCAAACTATTTACTAGCATTGAAAACAGATTTTCTTAGCCTGTAGCGCGGCTGCTGAAATGCAGACGACACCGATGATGAAGAAATCGAAATTCTTCTTGTTGATGCTTTGAGCAGAGTTTCTTCCTCTGAAGATTATGGCTGTAAAATCAATCTAGAAAATTTAGAAGGTCAAATGTGCATCGATTTAGTCAGGTAATTGTGCTGTTTCAACCTCTGTTTGCAACATGGATTGTGAGTGCAGAAGTTATATTTTTTCCGCCACAGATTTAGCAAGAATGATATTCGAACTTTGTGCGATGCACTGTCAATACCTACCGTGCCCGAACGATACTTTTGCTGGTGGCTTGGAAACTCTATTCTTCCTTTTACCGAGACTAACATATCCTAAACGCCTGTGCGATTTGGGCCAATTGTTTGGGAGACCAGAGCCCGAGCTGAGTATGATAGTCCACGAGGTAATTCAATTTTATGAAGCAAAAAAGTTACTAAATTCTCTTATAAAATAACCCCAGTGAATCTCGCGCTCTGATTGGTCGAGAGCGCAAAAACCGTGCTCTGTAAGAGAGCACACGGAACGCTTTTGAAAGTCTCACACAACACTGAATCAAAATCCGCCGCCACATTTATTGCTTGCAATTGATCGGAAAAAGTCCGCATAATCAATAAAGAAAACTGATACGTGGAAACGGTGGCGTGAACGGTGGTTATGTCGGACGGTTTTCGACTGTCGGCAAAGTTCTGCCTTGTTCTCTGTATTTGTGTAGCTTTTGAAAATTACAAGTCTACATATTCCTGGAGCAATACCTTAATCAAAGACAGGGATATTTATTCTGTCTCAGATGAATTGCAGAACAGAAGCTGCGAAATTTCCAATTCGTCGTCGAAGCGAAGCGCACCAAAGACAACATGGGCTGAACGATCTGCAGAAGAGCGTTATGTGTTGTAGGCTGTTTCATCGTGCCTTATTTGCCCTAGCTCTGATTGCGCTGGCTGGCGACATCGAACTCAATCCTGGGTATCAGACTTTTGACGACATGAAAATAACAAGAGGTATAAAGGTTGCCCACTTGAATATCCGTATTCTTAGAAATAAGACTAACTCCATGCGCCTCGAAGGAATTGATAGCAAGTCTGTTGATGTGCTAACTCTATCGGAAACTTGGCTGGGTAAGACTACCAGCGACGCAAAAATAGAACTTCCCGGGTTTGTATGTGCCAGATTGTACTGTACGGGAGTTAAAGATGAATATGGTGGTGTTGCCGTATATATCAGGGATGGATTGCCGTTTCGTTTGAGGAATGATATCAACAATGGCGGACAAAAAAACCTTTGGATTGAACTGATTTGGGACAAATGTAAATCGACACTCATATACTGCTTTTACAGAGCTCCAGATGTGGATTTTAAAGGCTTTATTTCCTGTCTAGAAAACAGCATGCCAGCTGTCGATCTTGAAAAATCTGACGTGATCATTCTAGGGGATTTTAATGCAAACATGATGCCGAGTTCAAAACTACCGAAAAAGGACAAACAAGAACTATTCAATTTTTCGCACGCATTTGATTTAACACAGTTGATAAAGTTACCTACGCGATTTACTGACACCTCGAGAACCCTAACTGACTTGATCTTCGTTAACCATAATCATCGCAGTGTTAAATCTGGCGTTGTTCCGGTCCCACTTAGCGACCATTATTCAGTGTTTTGCATTTTAAAGGCTGGTGTTTCGAACAAGACCAGACCAAGGATAATAGAATATCGTTCTTATAAGAATTTCGACGTTGGTGAATTTAACAATGACCTAAGAATGTTCCATGGCATGTTATCGACAATGAGAACAATGTTGATGATGCTCTATTGACTTGGAGCAATATGTTCTCAGATGTGGCAGAAGATCATGCACCAAACAAAAGATGACGTGTTAAAGGAACGCCCGTTCTTTGGATGCACAGCAAAATAAGCGAAACAATACGGGAGAAAGATTATTTTCATCGGAAAGCACTGAGATCAAACACCAGCCGACATTGGAACACTTATAAAAAGCTACGAAACTCGGTGAACCGTTTAGTAAAACCTGCCAAGTCGAAATACTTTTGTGATAAGATCGAAGAAGCTAAAGGGGATTCGAAAAAAGTACGGAAGACAGTGAAGGAAACATGTCATCGTAATTCTACAACATAACCAATACAATGTATTGTTTCTGATAACATCCAGCACAACACTCCTAAGCCTATTGCATCGGCTCAAAGCAGTTTCTTTGTATCGATTGGAAGCCGTTTTGCTAACAAAATAGTAAATACTTGTTCAAGGCGCAGCCCCCAAAAGACACACCGGACTCCAATTCCAGACGACTGAAGTAGATTAGAAATTTGTGTTTCAACAACTACTCTCCTTAAAACCAAACAAGGCAATCGAGTTGGACAAAATAAGTGCTCGGCTGCTTATAAGCTCCGCCCATATGATTACCCCATCTGTGATGAAGTTATTGAACTTTGCCATTCGTACTGGTAAATTCCCTAGTCCATGGAAATGTTCAAGAATTACAGCACTATTCATTTCGGGAGAGCGGACTAATGCATCCAATCAGTCGACCGATCTCTATTTTGCCTACACTTAGTAAGATACTCGAGAAGGCTGTTCAATCGCAATTGTACAAGTTTCTTAATACTAATGAGCTACTTACAAAGAAACAGTTTGGATTTAGAAAAGGGTTTTCTACCGAACCCGTTCTAGCGACCTTTGCAGATGAAGTTCT
Source organism: Hydrozoanthus sils (assembly GCA_027575215.2). Classification (NCBI taxonomy): domain Eukaryota; kingdom Metazoa; phylum Cnidaria; class Anthozoa; order Zoantharia; family Hydrozoanthidae; genus Hydrozoanthus; species Hydrozoanthus sils. The sequence goes on from JAOBRD020958630.1 coordinate 5,202, forward strand.
ACTGAAAATGGAAAAGGGAAAACTATGCGATGCCGTATTTTTGGCCTTTGATACGGTGGACCACGGAATTTTGTTATCTAAGTTATCAGCAATGGGTTTATCTGGATTTCCCTTGAATGGTTTGAATCTTACATCACGGAAAGGAAGCAACGCACGTGCTGTGGAAACGGCTGTCCAATGAGCTGCCAGTCACTCATGGGGTTCCTGTCACAAAAAGGATTTATCCTTCGTCCGGGTGTTCTGTTTTGTAAATGCTTTCCCAATTGTAATTTATCAATTGATTCTTGAAATTTTCCCGATTCTCGTCATTTATAATTCTTCTAATGAGGTTAAAATTGGAGTCTATTGTATTTATCTCTATTTCAGGCAAGAGAGTAAATACTGGCAGATGATCCGAAATGTCTGTGAATAGAATACTGCTTTTGGAATCGTTCGGTAGATAATTAGTGAAGATAGTACCTATGAGCAAAGCTGAATGAGATGCAATTCTGGTTGGTTTGTTAATTAACGGTAAGAAACAATGAGAAAACATGTAATCCAAATAGTCGCTAGTTTGAAAATTTATTGATACTTTAAGAGTTTCGATATTGAAATCTCCCAAGAGTTAGCAATGTTTCTGTTCTTTAGAGCATTGGACAATAGTGTATCATTTTGAAAAATGAACTCTGGTAGGTTTGTCTCTGGGGATCTGTAAATTGTTCCAAGAATGATATTGCTTTGTTTTGTCTTTCGATTTTTACAAATATCAATTCTAGTACATTGTGGCCAAAGAAGTCTAGATCTGGTCTTTGTTTGTATCCAAAGTTGTTTGAAATAGAAAAACCTACACCACCTCCAGTTTTGTCTTGTTTATACTTGAGGATAAAATCGTAACCTATATGAATATCATTCTTGTTATTTTGGAGCCACGTTTCAGTGATTCCAATAAGGGCGAATGGCATCTCCAAGGTATTACGAAAGTCTGTTAATTTAGAAAAATTATGATTAAGACTACGGGCATTTACGTGTAGAAGCGGCAAGGACGATTTAAATCCCTTGCGTAATTCATTAAATTGATTTGGGACATAATAATGGCTGTCAAAGTTTGAAAATATATTTTGATCAGGGTGTAGGTTTAATGACTGCGCCGTTGAATTTTTTGTGTCTAAAGGATTAAAATATAAGGATTCTAGGCGGTCTCTATCAAAACTAACAGTGCCCTGATTCATTTAAAAATTACTGTATTGAGTTCATCGCGATCGTCATCCAAATGACAGAAAGGAAAGTTAAATAAATCTGAGTACACTGGGTTCATTATTAATGCTTTTTTTAAATATTTCAAAGCTACTCAGATAATTTATGGAATTTCAAGAGGAGGGAATGAATCATATTTGTAATATAACAAATAATAACGTCTATGGAATCGAGAGCAAATTGGTATATACTTATCGCAATATAAGGATGACTTATATCTAACTGTTCAATCATTTCCACTGGCTTGCGCGACTTGATCCTGTTCCCCGCAGCTGTAGTTTCGTACACTATTCACGCTGAAATTGTGCCATCTTGTTGGCCCTAGGTAAGGACCATGGCCAAAAGATCTGGTTGAGCGTTCGTGCACAATTAGCTTGTTGTATCTAATATATGCCACTTTACCTTTTCTTCTGGCTTCGATCATCTCCGGGATGTATCCCTTTCGCAACTAAGCAACGCGATCGGAGTAGTCTTCCCTATCAAAATCCTTGTTCTTTTCAGATATCTACCGCGTTTTATTACTTTTTCCCGGTCTTTGTGGTTGAGGAATTTAGTCACGATCGTTCTTGGGTTGCCGTTAACTTTCTTTGCGCCAACGCGATGAACCCGTTCGATTGTGATTTCATCTCCGGGAAGCTGCAAATGCTCATTTATAACTTGTTTGATGTGCTGTTCCGATTCCTCCCACGTTTCTCGTATATTGTTCGGTTCCTCTGGGATGCCCTCAAAACATAAATTATTTCTGCGAGATCTATTCTCCAGGTCGTCTGCTTTATCAGCAAGATTGTCGATGTCGGTTTGGATGTTCTGTAGTTTTTCCTCGCAGTTAAGATCTCTTAGATTGTCAACTTGGGATTTGGTGTACTCGAGGCTGCTCTTTAGGTATCGGACTTCTTTTAAAAGGTTGTCAATTCTTTCGTTCGTCGAAGTCATGAATGCTATAAAAAAGCTTTTCATCGTCGACTCCTGCACGCTAAGAAGCTCCTTTACTACACTAATAGGAATATTCTGCGTTTATGGTGCGTGAGTGATTCGATTTGTATTCGTATTCGTTTTCTCTGATTTTTCTGACTTAGAGCGGCAACGAGTGTTATCCGCCATGTTGTCAACTTGCCGCCCAAGAACAAAGAGTTGCACTTTTATAGTGCAAACTATAATGTTTGATTGACTTTGTGTGTGAGTGTGTGAGTGTGTGTGTGTGTGTGTGTGTGTGTGTCTTTGTGTGTGGGGGAGGGGGCAGGAAGGTTCATTTTCAGATCAAACATGTGTTTAAAATATCATTTTATTTTCCAAAGTGAGGTTTGCTAAAATGGGCTAATAACAAACCTTTTTAAAGGTGTGTTATATGACTCTCGAACTTTGCTCATTTTTTTATTAAATAATAGTTGTGCTGTATTAAGCTCTGCTCCTCTGTATGGAGCAAGTATGTGTTGCCGAAGAGAATAAGCAGGATCTTCACAGAGGGTGTACACATGTGGGGCTATTCTTTCGTTCGTTGAAGTCATGAATGCTATAAAAAAAGCTTTTCATCGTCGACTCCTGTACGCTAAGAAGCTCCTTTACTACACTAATAGGAATATTCTGCGTTTATTGTCCACGTATTTCCAAGTCAGAGAGTTCACCTTCAAATTACCTTTATCACACCAACTACATAATATTTGCCAATTGGTTGCAAAAGGACTTTGAGATTTTTTCAAAGTCAAGGAATGCAAAATATTGCACTAGCTTCCAAATGTCCATTAGACAACATGATGATTTTATGCTTTATGAAAGTAATTTGCTTCCAAAGCTTGAAGAAAAGTTCAGAGCCCAACATGTGTACACCCTCTGTGGAGATCCTGCTTACCCTCTTCGGCAACACATACTTGCTCCGTACAGAGGAGCAGAGCTTAATCCAGCACAACTATTATTTAATTAAAAAATGAGCAAAGTTCGAGAATCAGTAGAATGAACATTTGGGAAGCTAGTGCAATATTTTGCATTCCTTGATTTTAGAAAAAATCTCAAAGTCCTTTTGCAACCAATTGGCAAATATTATGTATTTGGTGTGATACTGATTAACTGCCACACATTTCTCTATGGCAGTCTTACTTCTGCATGCCTTCTCCCAACGTGAAAGCATACCTCAGTGGTTAAATACTTCTTTTTTAGCGAGCAAAAAAGTGGTCATTTTCCCACACTTATGTTGTGTTCAGCTAAACAATTTCCTTTAAAAACAGAATTGTTTTTAATTGAATGAAAAGAATAAAGCTGTTTTGTATTACCAAGCAATTAAGCAATTACCTATTGGTCCAAAAGATTCTTGGTCTAAACATTCCCGGGTGTGTCACTAATTGGGTGATTGATTTCTGTGCAACCGGAAACAACGGGTGCAAATTATCTTCTGACTATTTGTCTGAATGGGGGCTAGTCCCAGCCGGGGTTCCTCAGGGCACTAAGCTCGGGCCTTGGCTGTACCTGCTCATAATCAATGATCTGAAGGTGAACTCTCTGACTTGGAAATACGTGGACAGCACGACCGTAGCTGAGATTGTCAAACGTAGTGATGTAGGAAATACACAGAGGGCTGTGTCAACCGTCGCTGATTGGTCTCTAGTTAACAACATGCAATTAAATGCAGACAAGTGTAAGGAGTTAATCATTGATTTTAAGAAGAACACTCATGGTTTCTTCCCTTTTGTAATTGAGGGTACTGAACTCCCTGTTGTAAGATCTGCAAAGATTCTCAGAATAACCATCTCGGACAATCTCAAATGGAACGACCAAGTACTCGAGTGTATCAAGAAAGCAAACAAACGGTTGTTCTTTATTATTTCATTGAAAAGGACATATTGGACTTTTATTTTTGTACCGTAAGACCCATTTTAGAATACTGTGCGCCTGTTTACCACCATGCGCTTCCAAAGTACCTAGTAAGGAACTTGAGCGAGCGCAAAAACGTGTAACAAAAAATCTCGCTGCCAACTCTACATATGATGAATGCATCGCCAACTTTGGTCTCACAACCCTCAAGGAGAGGAGCCAACCTTTGTAATCGGTTCTTTTCGTCAATTCATAAGCTTAGCAGCCTCTTGCCACCCGTCAACAACTCAAAGTTTAAGCTCAGGCGCTAGTGGAACTTTTTCTTGCCGCGATTCAAAACTGACAGGCACAGGAACTCTTTTATTCCCGCAATGTGCGCAACGTATTTCGTTTAGTAGATAACAATTTGATAAATTTTAGCTAATGTTCCAATTTTCAAAATTTTGTAATATATGTACATCCAATTATTACGCAATTTAAATATATTTATTACGCAATTCAGTCTTGTAACTGCCATGTAATATTTTTAATAAACTATCTATCTTACCCCTCAATTAAATATGAAACAAAATTAACTATTAGACTAAACAACTGTAATTTTTAATGAGAATTATTTAAGTATACAAAACTACTGTATGGAAGTGGCCGTAAGGGCTAAGGCTGAAAGATCTTGGAAGTTGCCAACAATGTATTGATTTTAGTAGTGACAGTTGCTGAAACATTTTTCATTTCAAAAATGTTTTGTTTTAAAATTTTAAAATTTTTCTTACTTATTACCAGTAAATAAGGTTGTGCCTACAATACATTAGTCTCTCTGGCCCTTTCACAGTCACAACTTGAATATGCAATCTTGTTGTAAACAAAATAAAAAGATAACTTGAAAAAGGGGCGGCTCCAAAATATTTTGACTGCCATAAATGTCTTTTTCCAACTTTAAAAATTCTTTAAACTCAACTAAACATATGAGCAACTTTGTATATTTATTTCTTTGCAATCAAAGCCTTCATAAGCTCCAACTATAAACACATCTGTTCTTATTGCAATTCGCTTCTTCTCCATTTCCATTGATTATTGCCTAAACCAGGAGTCCATTACTAGGAGTGTTCCTCTCTCTATTATGCCGTACGACGGCGTTTATTCGTTTTGATTTATTTTTAGATTCAAATTTCCAGCAAAACTAATTGACTGTTCTCGCGGAGAGCCCAACTTTGTCATGGTGAGTCACATGACATTCTGTGATTGGTTAAATTTCCGCGCTGATTTTATAATCGTTGATCTATTTTTATCGCAAAATGAGTTAACGCCGCCATATAGACCCAATAGAGAGAAGAACACTCTTAGTAGTGGACTACTGCCTGAACTTGGTTTCTGCTGCCAAAGCATCTCTTTTGTACTGTAACTCTTCACTTTTAAATGCATTATCTGCTTCCTTTTTATTGGTAAGATCGGATAAAACATCTGGCCTTGCAGATCGCCTGATCTTTTGCTTTTCTAAAAAGAACATGGGCCCTTTCACAGTCACAGCTTGAGTATGCAGTCTTGTTGTAAAAAAAGCATAACTTATAAAAGGGGCGGCTCCAAAATATTTTGTCTGCCATAAATTTCTTTTTCCAACTTTAAAAACTCCAATTCTTTAAACTCAACTGAACATATGAGCAAATTTTTATATCTATTTCTTTGCAAGCAAAGCCTTCATAAGCTCCAACTGTAAATACAACTGTTCTTCTTGCAATTTAAATTCGCTTCTTCTCCTTTTCCATTGACTGTTGCCTGTACTTGGTTTCTGCTGCCGAAGCATCTCTTTTGTACTGTAACTCTTCACTTTTAAATGTATTATCTGCTTTCTTTTTATTGGTAAGATCGGATAAACCATCTGGCCTTGCAGATCGCCTGATCCTATGCTTTTCTAAAAAGAACTTGGAGGCTGTTTTGTAAGAAATACCGATTTTTAAAATCTTTTGCAGTTAGTTTTTGTCTTCAGTTAATTTCATTGATTTCAATCTGACTAATTATTTTTTGTTCTCATTTACACTCATTTACTTAATAGGGTTAGGATAAGTTTTTTATCTAGTGAGAAAAGTGTTGCAAAAACACGCATATCTACTTAAGAATTGAAACGAAATAAACACAAAAGTTATCTAATATACAATAACCTGTGTGTTTCAGAGAACTTGTTATAAATCAGGAGTCTAAAACCCAAACTGCAGGAACATTACTAAAAACTGATTTATATCATGACAGTTGGGTTTACAATTTTGTGCAGAAGCCACTATTTAGCGTTTTTATACAATGACGTAAAGTTATTATTTTTATTATAATTATTATTGCCAAATTTAATTGAGGTCGAAGGTAGGATGTTGTTCTGTGTTGTTTAAAATTACTTTGTGTTCGAGGAAAACAGTCAAGAATTAATATTTTGTAAACCTTGCTTGAACTACAATCCCGGCCAAAATACCTTGAGACTTTTAAGTAATTAAAATAACTAATAGAGCGTTTTAATTCACCTTAAAATCCAAACTGCCCCCCTCCCCCCGTTTCAATGTTGGTCGAGCTAGTGTGATCATGTTTTGGTGAATTAAAAGCAACATTGTATGGGGGGAGGGGGGACTCTGCCGTGAAAAAATTCAGTATATAAGATTTAAAAAGTCTTAACTAATTTGGTCCGGATTGTAGGTCCTGGTAACTCTTTATCTGACCCAGATTCTAGTGCACTGCGATTAGAGGATCTTGATTCTGAAGGAGGTAAACTTTAGATTTTTTCTACACTTATAATATCAAATGCAACAGTTTATGAAATTTTAATACAAAAAGGTTTACTTTGCTTCAAGTATATATGATAAATGAATTATCGTCGCCGTGAGATAATGGGACATTAGTATCTCTTAGGCACTCCATTGAAATTTTATTTCGAGCATCCCAATC
>JAOBRD020958738.1:0-12158 GCA_027575215.2 Hydrozoanthus sils
AATAATTTTATATGGGCTTGCTATTTTTTGATCAGGGCCGTAGTAAGCCTTGGAAAACTAGGGGAGGGGGGGGGGGCACAACTGAGCGCCAAAGACGCGATTCTTCTAGGGGGATTCGGGGGCATGCTTCCCCGGGAAATTTCGAAAATAAGTTGTTTCAAAACGTATTTCCTTGGTTTTAAACACCGTTTGAGGCAAAGTCGGAGTGTCTTAAACTTACGCAATATTTTCCGTTTTCTCTGACTTTTCATGGATAGTTTGAAAAGTTTGAAAAGTGAGTGTAAAGTGAAGATCAAACCAAACTAAGTGAAGTGAAGATCAAACAAAACATAACGCCATGAGCATAATATGTGATTTAGGCCTTGAGTGTTGCGTACAATATATCGAATACAATCATTGATGCCCTTCTGGGTACAAGCAGGGCGCCGGCCTCGACCCGTAAGTCACTAGCTTGAATTTGTCACAAAACTTTTTGATTATTCAAGTCGTAATGTATGCAGAAGCTAGTTTTAATACTGGAGCATCCCGTTTTCAGACATTAATTTTCAAAAAACATCACCGTCTCCATAATAGAAAAGTAATACTATTGTACAAGAGTATTTCGTTAGAGCTTTCAACACTGTCTCCGGTTAAACGCGATAAGAATTATTAAGAATGCTGTTTACCCAATAATAAACCAAAAACAATTCATTACAAAACAAAACAAATTGTTTTGAAAACGTCTTTGGGCATCTAGAAGGACTACTGGTCTGGAATATTGTTTTTTGTCTGATTTAGCCCTTTTTGCCCTCAGTAACCCGCTGGAAGTTGGTGAAAGTGTAAAAATAGGTTGATAGACCAGTTATTTATATTTTTGTGGTAACTACTAATTCCCTGAAGTTGTCAATAGTCAACAAAAGTTGAGGAAAAAAAACCCTTGCTACGGCCGTGTTGGTGGGCTTCAAGTGGAACTAAAAAGTGCTCCAAACAAGCTGACAGCACAACTAGTTATCAGTTACTGCAAGTGTGACTTTCAAAGTTCTCACTAGATATTTGACAGTTGTTTGCCGAAGGCGAAATGAATATCTGGAGATTATTCGCCACCCATATATTCACTGAGCCTGAGGCAAATAATTGTTTTAGTAAAAGTTACTCGGGGGTTTACCTGAGGGAAAGAAATGCTAAAAATTTGTGCAAATCTTTTTGCTGACAACAACTATAACATGTTTATTTCCACAATATTCAAATTAATTATTTCAAATATATTACAGTGCAACTAATTATAATTTTTTTTTACAACATAATTATAGTGGTTAAATTGGGCACCCGAAGTAACTATAAGAATTGTCAGTCACATGTATTGACATATGAATCGTTTTCACGGAGTTTTAATTTTCACTGATTAGTAGATATCAATGTATTGGTATTGCATTACTTTGAAAAGTGTTATCCCGAACTTTGTTGAAATTTTAGGGCTTTTCGGAATAGCGTTTTCCTTCAAGGCGTTTATCTTTTTCTCCAAAAGGCGTTTATCTTTTCCTCCACAAAATGCAAGGCGGCCCCTGTGAAAATTTGTTCTCACGCTGGCTATAGTTGCGCGAGATACAAATATCTATAATTACCTGAGTAGTTATAATAAAAAGTTTTTTAAGCAAAAATCAGGGGTTGGGAAGGACGTGCACCATGCGCAAATGGCGCACAAATTCAAAATATGGCGCATCAAGAAGTCCATTAGCGGGCCTAGATTGTGCCCGTGTTCAAAGCACCAGAGAACCCATGTAGCTTTCCCTCGCAACCTCTTGCAGTGATTATTTGTGTTTTTGGATCGTTTTAATGTAAATTAGGCGATCCAAAATTATTGAATATCGCGTGTTTTCCTTTAAACAATGCCGTACGCCGACAAGCAAAAACGTCACTGAAATTTTCTCTTTGGTGTTGATGTCGGTAAACTGATCATGGACTTAGTGAAGTGTTTACCTTTGTTGTTTACCATTTACACAAAATTCTGGGAAATGTTTTGGAAGTTTCCGATCGGAACGAGTGAGCTCAATTTGTGTTCCATTTACCCAACTCAGTTCTAACTCGCCCCAGGTCTTGAGTTGTGTCAACAACCACGACAGTTTCGAAATGGCGGCTCAGGCTTACCACCCAGAAGTGGCTTGTGTTGTATACGGCGTTCACTAATTTCTGTTAACTGAAGTACACTGGCAAATAAAAAATATTACTTTAATGTATAGTGTTGTCAACCTTAGTGGGGGTTTATAGGGAAAGAAAAGAGAGAGAGAAACGGAGAAAGAAAAAACGGGGAAAAGAGAGGAGGGCCTGGGAGAGAGAAAGGAAAGAAAGAGGGAGAGAAGAGAAGAGAGTTAAAGGTAAGCAACTTGACAGCACAAATTGCCCCTAAAGTTGACAACACTACATTAAAGTAATATTTTTTTTTATTCGCTAGTGTATTTCAGTTAACAGAAATCAATGAATATAGTATACAACTAGTAATAATTGGAAATTAGGGGAGTGCGTTTGATGATGGGAGGTTAGAATTGATGCGAGGGAGATTAGGTGGTGTTGGAGAAAGGGAGTCGAATTGTAATAGTTAAGATAATGTTGTCCTGTTCTTTGTGTGAAAATTGAGGCTTGTGATTGCAGCACTTTTACTGTTCGTTTTCAATGGGAATTGTACATGGATATTGATAGCTGAGAGCGTAGTTTCAATAGTTAACTTGATATCATGCAATTCGTTAAAAAGCAAGTTGTAGGTCAAGCCGGGTTAAACCAACAATAACTCAACTCAAAGACTTTCTACAGGTAAATGCTCGAATGTTTTGTTTTAGAAAGTGATTGAACACTCGTTAAGTGCATGAAATGATATAAATCTCTTTTCTCCCTTGCTTATTTACGTTCTTAATGTAGCGAGGTATATATGACGATACTATTTAATAAAATAACAGTTTGATGCTGTTTCTTACAATGATGCGACACCACAATATGATGCCTTGGATATTCGCAACTCGGCTATTTCAGTTCTACAACTCATTCTGCGTAACGTTTGAGAAAGCAACATAGCTTGTATACAACATAAAACACTGAAGACATTCCATACTGATGAAGTAGAGTTTATAGCGTTACACAACTTGGAACACTAGTGAACAATGACGGTGGCTCTGTTTCTGCCTCTCTATACTTTTGATAGCATTATGATACAAGCAGAGTAATATGTCTCTGTCTCTCTACAACTCTGCTGGTGTCTTTTTTATCATTATGGCGCCATAGCCGGATAAATTACACCACCGAACACGACATTTCGTCCGTTGGTCACAAGTTTAGACCTTGGTCAACTCGCCATTTCCTAAGATCAAATGGCGGCCCCGTTATTGATCTCTTACTCCTTTGCGGCGACGTGGAAACTCACCCTGGTCCTGCTACCAGCTCTAGATCAATTGGATGTATGGCGATTAATGCACAGAGCGTTAAGAGTTTGAATAAGATCAAAAACTCGGAAGGGGAGGTCATCGGCATAGCCAATAACCTTCACCGATTCCAGGACCTTGTCTACTCTGAGGACCCCGACATCGTTTGTGTCAACAAGACTTGGTTTAATGTAACCATAGCAAACGAAGAAGTCCTTCACAGCGGCTATACCATCTATAAGAAAGATCGGACGGTAAAGAGCGCCGGCGGAATGTTAATCGCTATCAAAAACACAGCCTTCAAGTCGGTAAAAGAGTTTTCCCTCCCAAACGAAGTTCATTTTGAATGATCTTGAAATTGTAATGGCCAAAACAACGACAGCTACAGATCAGAAGATCCTATTCTGCTCATGCTACCGCCCACCCAAGCCGAACCTAAACTGGATTGATTTATTTACTAATTTCTTAGATCTTGCTTGCGAGCGATACCAGATTACCGACTTTAACTTCGGTAAGATCCCTTGGGAAACTTCTAAAAGCACTCAAGATGTTAACGAACTGGCCTTTGTGGAGACGTTAAATAATCATTATTTAACCCAACTGAATCTCACGCCGACCCGAGGTGATAACATTCTAGACCTTGTGAACACAAGTGCGCCAGAGCACACCAGCGTGACCGAGGTAATATCTGTGAAGAATGCAGGAATATTTACCGACCATCGGACAATTTTGTTCGAACATGCAGCTTTTACCAAAGCTCCTGCAAAAGCGGGGTGATTTCAGTGGTCTCCGTGCTGCCCTGACGGAAGTCAATCTCTCCTCCTGTTTAGACCACGAAGATATCAATGCGGACTAGCAGGAATGGAAAGAATTATTACTTGCTGCAGTCTCCGACTATATACCATCTAAGAGATTTAGAGGACGAAATCCTGTCCCCTGGATGAATGGCATGATCCTCAACATGATCAGGGAAAAAAGCAACATCAGACAGGAACTCAAGAGGTCTCCTACTGACATACTAAAGGAGAAATCGAAGAACTTGCGTTCTTGTGTCCTGGATAGTTTCAGTGACCAACTGAGTGAGCTGGTTAAGGCGTATCAGCACGGGCTCCTAAAGGAATGTCCTGCACCTCCAACCTTCTAGAAGTCCTCGGCTTCTTGGGGGCTCTGTTAGATAAAGGAGGACAGGTTGATATGGTCTACATAGACGTGTCAAAAGCCTTTGACAAGGTGTCTCATCTACGTTTACTATAAAAGTTGCGTCTCTTTGGTTTCGGAGGCAGCCTACTCCAGTGGCTCGCTTTCTATCTGTCGAGTCGTCGGCAGCGCGTTACAGCCCTGGGCGCCACGCCAGAGCCTTTACCAATCTGCTTCGGCGTGCCAAAAGGCTCAATCTTAGGACCAGCCCTTTTTCTCCTCTACGTAAACGACCTACCGGACGTAGTCGAGAGATGTCACATCGCAATGTTCGCGGACGATGCGAAGATCTGCAAACAGATCAAGTCCCCAGCAGATGCTGCGTGCCTCCAGTCAGACCTGGACTCTTATTCAATGAGACCAAGTGCAAGTCGCAGATGATCACCAGGAAGACCAAGCCCGTCACAACAAGCTACACGTTAAAGAACAAAGTTGCCGAAAAAGTGGAGACCGAGCGTGACATAGGAGTACTTGTGTCTAACAACCTGACCTGGAACAAACAAGTCAACCACCAAACATCCCGCACAAACAAACAGTTAAGGTACATAAGGAGGAACATTAACTTTATTAAGAATTCAAATGTTTGGCGTCTCATGTATCTAGCACTAGTAAGATCATTTCTGGGTTATGCCACTCAGGTGTGGGCTCCCCAGTCAATAGGCCTGATACAAAATATGGAAAGGACTCAGAGGCGTGCCACTAAGTGTATACTAAAACTACCTTCTTTAACTGAAATTTCGTACACCTCCCGGCTCAAAACTCTGCATTTACTACCTTTAACAAACTGGCACGAGTATCTGGATTTAGTATTCTTTTTCAAAATGAACAATGGACTTGTTAATGTAAATCCGTCTACGCTTCCCACTGAGCGCCGTGTCAGACAAACAAAATCGTCTTCACTAAACGCTATCAAGTACAATGAGCCTAAATGCAAAACCACTACCTACCAGAAATCTTTCTTTGTCAGAACAACTAGATTATGGAACTGCCTTTCAAGCGAACTGAACCTTAACTGCACATCTGTAAACACACTTAAATCTGCTCTACATGAATATTAATGCGCCGCCCTTAATTTGTATGACGCAGAAGATCCGCGCTTGTATAAAACTGTATGTCAAATGAAATTCGTGTCGAAGTCTCGCCCGTCCTGTTACTTGTTGTAATTAGTTTATAGTACTACTGTAAATCCATGATTTGTTTTAATCCTTTCTTTTTTTAAGGGCCCGCAGTAAATGGCTACACGCTGTTGCGGTTACCTAGTTGCTTTGCGACGAAGTAAATAAAATAAATAAAATAAAGATAAACTAAATTTAGAATGTTGTTTTGACAACAGTAAATTATGGTAAATCTATTAACAAATAAGTGGGATTTACAAAACATTATTCAAACCACTTGATGTAGTTTCCTGCGAAACTGCAACGTTTCTTTCCTGCAAAATAAGTCAAAACAAAACTTTCTGAAATTGTGATAAATATCTCCACTTGTGTTTCTTTGTACGGACTTAAACTAAACTAATACAGCTTCACTTTCCTTCGAAATTTGCGACGAAAACCTGAGCACACAATAATAGTTCAAGCGCACATTTTTTACCATGCCACTTGCGGTCGTGCATGAAGTTGAGGCTTTAACCAGCCGGTCTGCGCTGTATGTACGTACCACCAAAACTTCTCCCAAAAATTCTGACCTGAGCCCGCGAGAAATGGCAAGATTAGTATGCGTTCTCCTTTGTCAGATGCAACAATCCACTTCTTGGTTGTAAGCCTGTGATGGCGGTATAAATGATGTTCCTCGATGAAATTTCGGACAACGAAGAGTTTTAGAATGATAGGGGAAGATGATGATAGCATAAATTTGCTTTCAGCTTTTTTTATGCGACGTAATCTGAACAGAAGTGGAGAGTTTTGGGAAAATGTGGCCCAGTGCTTGTTGGACGAGTTCGGAAGTCATTTCAGTATGACGAGAGGGACGATGGAAAGTCTCTGCAGAGAAGTAGGGGCTACAGGAAGAACTCCGCAACAACACGCTTTTGGAAACCCACAAATTCCTTTGGACAAACAGGTCTCAGCGTTTGTGTGGTCATTTCAAACTCAGAGGTGATGAGATTGGTATCGGATAAATTTGACGCACACCCTTGTGCAGTCTTGAAATCTTACCATTAAGCAGTTATCACATTGATGGTTAACCAAATCATTTGTATCAGAACACAAAAAAAGCACACGTTGAGCTTTGGTATACGTAGTTGCAACCACCTCCAATCTCCACCATTTGGATTGATTTCTGACTTGTCGAGCGTCTCGCTGGCCGTGACGACCAACCCCTATAAGTGGCCTAGAGCTGGTAACCGTAAGAACACGTATTCCTGGAACTTCCATTTCGAAGAATGGAATGGCAGTTTAGGACAACCTTTTCAGATTTTCTACTGGAAAATCCGAAATCAGTGCGTTTCATTTACCTTCCCACTCGAATTTCCGGATTTTTTTGGTAAATGGTAAACAACCCTAATTTCATAAATAATCAAAAGCTGATAGGCTTTTATCGCTTATCTGATCTGGAGTTCAGACAGTAGGATCGTAAGACTGGGTTGATCAGTCTTTGAAGTAGGATGCGGCTGTTTTGTTGATGCCAACTTAAGTATCATACTTTATAGGTCTACTTTGACTCCATTCACATACAAATTTCAGTCAAAGTATGATGTGGCCCTACTTTGGAACTTGTTGTAAGGGTGTAGCAGCATTATAATCCGCTTTTGGCTTTTGAATACTTTTTAGTTTTATAAGCACATAAGTCACTTGACTAACATCATAGCCAGTATGTTTTACTGAACAATCAGCATGAACACAGTTGTTTTCCCATTTCCCTATTTTAGTAAAAAATTTCGTCTTTTCGTTGTTTTAAGTGATGGGTAACACAATTTTAGGTTTCTAAAATATTTTCTTGAACAAAAGGAAAGTATTATACAAGACATATTTTAATTAGCTTCTAAGAGTTTAAAACAAGCTTCGCAAAGCTGAGATAATAAACTTTTGCCATGCAATCTATTTTGACAAACAACATGCGTTATAACTTTCACTAAGCTAAACAACATATAGCTTTTGGAACTAATTCAAACATAAGCATAGGAAGAAAACGTGAGAAGTAATTATTCCAAAGAGAACGATTGTATCAGCCTTTCAGGCAAACCTTATGCAAGAAACTAGCCGATTTATGTTTTATAATATTAGTTCTTAATTCACATAGGTTTTGGTGAAAGTTCTATTCAGCATTGCTGAATTTTACTATCAGGGGTGCACAAACCATAGTTAGAATTTCGACAGTGAAAACTGTACCGATTTTTGACTACGTAAGACCACATTGTTTTGCTTCAAACATAACTATTGGAAACTTATTATTGGAACCAGCTCTATTGATTCAGATTTCCTATCTCAATTTGCTTAGTAATTTTCAATATCCTAAACCACGTTTTCTCTATTTTGTGTTAATGGGAAATATCCTAAAAGTTTGTACTAGGCTGTTAGCGCACCCCTCTCTCAAAGCAGAGCCGCTTTCCGACCTCTGCGAGCAGTAGCTTATTGTTTAATTTATGCCGAACGAAACCTTATAAGTTTTCTCAGAAATTTTTTAAAGAACCTATCGGTATTTTTTGTTAGTTATGTTGCTCTTAAGCTGAGTTATCTCTAGAGTTGGTTTTCGAACCAGCATTTTCTGCAGAAGTTCTTGAAAGAAGCTTAAACTAAGTTTTGTTTATAGCTAAACTAATTTTAACACCAAGGGACAATGCTCAAGAGCTGCGTTGTAGATATAAGATCTGTGAGAAAACTTCACTTGATCACTACTCCTATTCAACTCAGTGTATAACCTACTAGCAGGACGTTCAAGAAAAAATCAAGGTAAAAACTTATGATCATTTGCTGACTTGGTGTTCTACCATTTGCTATTCCCCACATTCAGTATAGGATTGGAACGGCGTAAGTCGAACCTATCGAGAAGTGTGGACAGTTCCATGGTTGACCTCTCTCGATCCTATTCGTTGGCGTATTCTTTCATAAGTAACATTGCCAATACTAAAAATACAAAGCAATGTAAGCGTATGATGGTAACTGAAAACATACTGATCTACATTATATATACATACATTTCAAATAAATTAAAAACAGTCCAATTTTTACTAAATATCTACTATTAGTATGTAGCATGTAGTATGAATTTTCGGCACCTTGAATTTTGGCAATGGTCCATAAATTTGTAAAATGGCTCATTGATTTTCAAGAAAACGGGCCGTTGGCCCATGGGCCTTTCAGTTGTCCTTCCCAAACCCTGAATAACGCGGCTCGTTTGGCTAAGAAAACTTTGTCATCAGGAAGAATTAGGGCTAACAATTGTAACAAGTTATAGTTAATATGTGCGTTAACATTTTTACGTTTGCTCTACATCGATAGAACGATGTTAATTGGTGTACAACACAAGCCCAAAACAGATAAAAATAAAAGCGGGCGTAAACTACCATAAATGCCTCGGTTAAAGTGGTCTGTCTTAAATAATGGGCAAGGAACGATAAACGATTGAAATAGTACAACGAGGATAAACAAGCCTTGAATCATGAACCATAGAATTTTCTTCAGAAAGGATTTTTTTAACTGAAAATGCGTTCCGTCACAGACGATTGGAATTAACAGAGGCATTAGCTTACTTCACTACTTGTCTAATTATGTGGTATTAACAGTATAAAAACTAAAAACAAGGAGAAACTCGGAGAAAATCCGAGCTCCAGATGGAACTCGAACCCACGACCCTCCGTATTCTAGTCGGATACTCTAACCATTGAGCTACTGGAGACTATGGTGAGCAAGGATCGATTTTTGGGTTTAAGACCGGAACCGCATCGCGCGGTTACACAGTACAGTAAATGACTGACGAACGTGAACTCACTAACAGCATCACGATGTCACATTAAAGCATATCTACCATGCAGCCAACCAACCTCCTATGTGAGTATATAAACGATGAAGCAATATTTAAATGATATTAAAGATAAGGAAAAACTCGGAAAAACTGATCCGAGCCCGAGATGGGAATTGAACCCACGACCCTCCGTGTTCTAGCCGGATGCTCTAACCGCTGAGCTGCTGGAGACTCCATGGTGGGTTCAACTCCCATCTGGGGCTTGGATTTAATATATCATTTAATTATTGGTTCATCGTTTAAAACTAAAAAGTAACAATAATTAATAATGATGATAATAATATCATCAATGATTAAGAAATATGAAATCGTTCGGCAATCTATACCACTGAGCTATGGGAAATGGTATGGCGAGCAAGGTCTTCAAATTGGACACACGGGCTGTATCACACAGTCACATATATACGTCAAGCAAGTGCACATCGGTTGATTGACTACATCGCACAATCACTAGAAATGAAGTGTCATGAAAAATGAATAAGAAATATAGTAAAACCCGCGTATAACTGAGAACCTAAAATCTAAAAAGCTGTTAAGTTAAAATTCTCATTTTTAACCCAATTTCCAAAATAACCTAATTAGCCTAAAATCTTCATTAGATTCTTGTTTTACAAACCAAAGGCACAGATAACAAAAAACTGAAAAATTAGTCTAGAAAGAGAATGAATTGAAATAACGATTAGACTTCTTCTTTCTGTTCTTCACAAAATGTAACACATTCAAAATAGAGAATGCGGTAAGAAAGATAAACATGCCAGTGCTTAAATATGTAGGATAGTTTACAATTCTCTCAAGGTGAGATCCATGATCTAAAGCGCGATGTAAGCAACCACAACAAGGAAGATCGAGACCCTTGAGAACAAGATCTATGCAGTCCAGGAATAACTGGGAGGTGCTGTCGATAAGCAAGATTGTCTGGAGAATCTGTTTGTTCCTTTTCTTGACCATATTACACAAGAGATGTCTTCAAGGTAGTATGTTTTTATCAGGTCTTCACGACATTTTAGTTACGGTTTCCCTTTAAAGTGATCAGATTACATAGCTGTTCCTTTACTCTTCTCCAGTTATAACAGTCACACTACACAAAGTATAACAGAGTACAAATACGCAAGTTCTGATCAGTGGTTATATTTTGAATGGTTCTAGATTTGGTAATACTCAGAAGACTGCTGTGCAGTTACTTGGTCTAGTTTCAAGCATCACCGTGTCAGGCAGAGATGCAAACATTGTGCGGTTTCAGAGATGTACAGCTCAGACCTACCAAACCCTCAAACTCTGGATGTCGAATACCATCGATGGACGAGAAAGTGGCAGTCAGACAGAAGCCAACCAGACGAACTTCAACCTACATTAGAGGTACAGAACTTAATGTTTTTGTTTTTTAATGTTCGCCTTTCAAATTAATGGAAAATTATTGGGGCGGCTAAAGCCCTCTTGCTACCCCCGTTGCGCGGTCCCTGCAAATGAATTTTTATAAGTTTTGATTAAGAAATAGTTCATGGCTTTAGTATGTTTATCTTGCTATGGATGCACGCGGGAAGTTGGGAGAACACGAGAGAAACGTGTGAGTAGCACGAGGCGAAGCCGCCCAAGTGTATCCATAACACGATAAACACGCGAAAACCACGAACTATTTCTTTTAGAACATTTGAATGCTTAGTGCAAGAGATAAACATCCGTTCACAAGCTGATGGAACGAAAAATTCTCTTTAACTGCATTGTCAAGTTTTTTTTTTATTTCCGGGTTCCGGGTTCGTTATACCAATAACAGGACTTGTCATTAACACACACCTGGCCTGGGCTGCCTATGTTCGCTCAAAAAGTGGCCTGGTGACAATCTCAATGCTCACAGCTCACGCGTTTTATACAAGGGAACGTGATGATCAGGTTGGGTGCGGGTTTGTTTAGGTTTTGTAGCAAACGCTGTTTTGTCGGAAGGATGTCACTCTATTCTAGTGCCGACCTAACAGACCCGAGCTCACCGCAAGGCGATCGAGTGATAGACATACGGAGTGATACCGTCACCACACCGACTGCCGAGATGAGAGAGGCAATGGCCCGTGCCCCGGTTGGAGATGATGTTTATGGAGAAGACCCAACAGTTAATGGTAATGTAGTTGCAAACTGTTGTTGCAGAAGTAGTAATGCACGTTTTGTTAATGACCAGCTGTTATTGTAGGTTTGAATGAGTATGGTTGAATGTCTCCAATATGACAAAACTGTGTATTAAGAGATAACTACGAAAATTAATTCATGTTGGTATTAAAAAAATTGGCGCATAGACATAATGACCATGCATTGGTTATTACTTTGCCGTTCGTGGCAAAACCTCCCATCTTCTAATTTGAACAGAAAGACGACAACTGAACAAAATTACAAAACACTAATTAAGCTGATTTAGTGACATTAAGCTTTGAAGTGTTGGTTGGTGTTTAGACGTGATTCAAAAGGTTATGATGAACTGTGATGCGAATCATGCAGTTGAATAGATTGGCCTGGGAGTATTGCAAGTTGCCGACGTACCTGTTATGCGATTTCAGTGCTACTGTCTTTATTGATGTTGCTTGGGTCCAGTCCAGGCCCCTAGGGATTTGGGGGGGGGGGGGGGGGGGGGAG
>JAOBRD020958846.1:0-12157 GCA_027575215.2 Hydrozoanthus sils
CTCTCTTAATTTGTTTGGAGGCATAAGCGTGGTGCAGAGTATATTGTTGCATTCATACCGAGTTGTTGTGCAGTCCTTTAGTACTTGTCAATGAGTAAGGTCTCTCTGCGCAGGGCTTCTTACTTTGGGCCTGCTCTTGATATGTTGATTATGTAGTGTACCTTATTGTTAATTTTATAGCATCATTTTCTGAGTAGTATACACTAACTGTTGTGTTGTTAATGATATCATAGGTTGATTTAAGATAAACCTGATCCAGTGTTATTCCTGAAGAAAGAAAAATTGGAGTTTGTACCACTTGGGAGAAATCAAAAGAACTCATCAAGGATCGTAGAGGTGCACTAGCTCTGTCATCAAAAAAACTTGTATTGAAGTAGGATTACAGCTAAGTGTACTTCTCAGACATTCCACATACTGATGTATATTTGTGTTATTCTTTCGATAAAGGAGAACTCTCTACATCTTTGTTTTGACATGTTACTGAGAAGCACAAACTTGAATGCATTTACTTCTCCAAAATATTGGTGTTCTGTTGCTTGTACAGGGTTTTCCGCACACACTGCCGAACTGGAGAATCTATCAGTAGAATGATCTTGTCAATAAAGTGTAAAGGGATGCAGATCATTTTGGATCTCTGAGTCACTGCAGTGAGGAAAGAGTTGTGCTTCAGTCAAAGCGTTGAGATCACTATTCATGATTCTTGAATCACAATGGATATCTATGGCATGTTTCTTGAGAAGTCTTATGTTTAACAGAGAAATAGTAAATGTGTCATCTAATAATGCTTTATTTGTTTGTGCAGTTGTAATCTGCCTTAGTCTTTCATATTCTTTGTGAACTCTGGTATCTGCTTTTACATGCTTGCTTTCTAGTCTTCCTAAAATATGAATACGATTTAAAGTGGTTGCTCGACTTAAGGCGACATATACTTGACCATGATTAAATGCCCTTTGTTTAAACAACTCAAAACTAATAACTAGATTTGTAAGTGACAGGCCTTGTACTTTATGGATGCTAACAGCATAAGCCAGTGTCAAGGGAAACTGGGTTCTCTGTATTTCTGGTGAAGATTGTTTACTTGGATGTAGTTGAATTTTTATAAGTACTGGCGTAATTGGTAGGACTCTGTTTTCTCTTACATACAAGTTGCTGCTGTTATGGATCAAAGTGCTACCAGCTCTTTCATCATCAAACTTGACGTAGATAACTGATGGTTTTTGGCTGCTTTAATTTGGCAGACTTCAATTCTAACAGTACTTCCTAGTTGACCATTGATCAATCTGTCTGTAATATCAATATTATTTGTTAACATAATTCTAGCACTTTCCTTTATAACTGATAGTAACATCAAGGCCACCTGTTTCAGATCTTGGTTTTGCTAGAACTCTATCAGTGATTGGTATATTAATAGGGGGATACTGATCGGCTGCTTGAAGGTGAAACAACTGTGCTGATATTTCCTGTAATTTCTTTTCATTATGTTGGTTAACAGGGTTATTTTCAGCCCAGATATGGAGAGCCATCTGATGGGTAATCATTGTGTGATGGATCTGTTATTCGAGATTGAACACACTTGATATCATTCTCAGTTTGACTTGTCGTGCGAAATCTGTTTAGCAGTGAAGCAAATGTTGGTATTCTTTCTGCCTTTCTTGCGTATTGGTGGTAGCTGATACATGTAACCAACTGCATTTATACTTATGCCTGTAAATAGGTGTGAGCTAGATGTACCAAAAATTTCTTTCAACCTTTGAAGGATGTGAAGCAGGGTGGTATTATCAACCATTGATATTTCATCAACTCTGATTAATTTTAGCTCTAGTAATGACATTTTCATCTGTGTTCTCTTCTGGGCAGACATTGCGGCTACATTGTCACCAGTTTCTTCGGGGATTGCTATAAAGCAGTGTTTATTATGGTTTCATCAATGTTGATAGCAGCAACAGCAGTAGGGGCCATTAATAGAACTGTTAGTAATTCAGTGTTAATTTGAGGGCATCTAAAAGTCTTTGTTACTGTGTGGAATACTGTTTTAATCAGGTGGCTTTTTCCAGCACATACTCCACCAGTTATAAAGAAATAGATTGGCTTAACATTTTCAGACCTCAAACTGTTCATATTTTTCATCTTGTTTCAACACGTTGTTTACTGTTCAGCGATCTAACATGCTCACGTAGTTCGTCATCAGAGGTTTCTGCTGGCCGGTTATGCTTTGTTATCCCAATATTTGAACACTGACCAGTTTCAGGTGTTACAGATAGATATGAAGGAAACTGTTTATTAAACGACTCTTCTAGTGGTGAATCATCTTGTGTTTCAGATTGTAAATCTGCATTCTCTTGATCATTTAGAGCATCATAGGAATGAGTGATATTGCCCAGGTTGTTTCTAAGGATTTCAAGTACTTCAGTTACAGCATCATCTGCATGGTTCAAATTTTTCTCTGTTTTGCTCAACACAACAGCTTCATAGAACTTTAATGCGTATGTTTTATCTGCCCCTAAAAGACATCTTTCATCTCTCCACGGATAGTACAGCATAAGCAAATGATGGAAATATAATTCAGGTTCTTTTGTCTTATTTGGCTTGTGATATTTTATTACAGATTTGACTTTCCTGCCTTTCATAATTTCTCTCATGCCAGTCAGTTGTATTTTAACTGGAAGCAATGTGTTTGTATCAGTTGAATTGTGTTGTAATTCAATTATGTCTGTGTTGTAATTCAATTATGTCATTACTAAGGACTGCAGGCTGATCATCAGCTGTTTCTTGACAGTCCCTCTTATATACCTTGTAACGGTATGCAGCAAAATCAATAAAGCATAAACTATCTATTGCAGATATAGATTCTGGTCTAATGGTGTATCTTTCGATGATATTGGATTTAAACACATCTGTACTATCATCATCCATTTCTTCAAGAACATTTCGCGACTTCGCTACTCTAACTCTTTTATCTGATAGGTCAGTGCTGACAAGAAATGTTGCTGGAAAGACTTTCCTTAACCAAAGCACGGCCAAGGCATACATCTGTACCCACATTCCTGGGAACTGACTTCTCTTGATGAAAGGAAAGCAGCACCAATTTTGTTTAAACCATCCCCTAAACTCAAGTTATCTTTTTAAGCTTCCTTAGCTGCATTTACAATGGCCTGTGAACACACAGTTTTATCTTTAGTGAAGTATGAACAGACATTTGTGATGCAAAACAGGTTGCAGGTCTACATTTTCCTTAAATCCTTTTATTCCAGCATTGAAGAAGTTTGGATTATATGATTCTTAGAGAACAATTTAACTATAAAATTAAGCGATAGCAAGTCTAAGTGACGACATTTCGACGTCCGCTAAACGTCGTTCTCAAGTAATTGTCCAAGAAGCAAAACAAAGTTTATATACTGAAATTAGAATACATTTCAGGCTTTGCTGAATAGAACAAAAAATATTGAAAAGATTTAGTGTCAAACAATGACTTGAGAATGACGTTTTAATAGCAGACGTCGAAACGACGTCACTTAGACATGTTATCGCTTAATTTTATAGTTAAGTTGAAATAGTTATTAATGAAACAACTGTCAATTGGTCTTGTAAGCTAAGGTGCACTTCATAATCCGAGTTAGGGGAGATAGATATTTGTTTTGTTTTTTGTTTTTTTTGCCTTTTTTTTCTATACATACGTACATATAGATATATACCTAATGTTAATTAGTATAGGCGAGGAGTTCCCAGGAAACCAATAGGCTTTTAAATGATATGGTTGCCGCAATGTAGCAAAATTCGATGTATAGGCTTTTAATTGAAATGATTGCCGGAATGTAGCAAAACCAATAGGCTTTTAAAAGATATGGTTGCCGGAACGTACCAAAATTCAATAAAACTTATTCATTCAATAAATTAGCATTCAATATTCAATAAACACATTCAGTATTCAATAAATTAGCATTCAATATTCAATAAACACATTCATTATTCAATAAATTACCATTCATTATTCAATAAACACATTCATTATTCAATAAGTTACCATTCAGTATTCAATAAACTCATTCATTATTCAATAAATAAGCAATCGGTATTCAATAAACACATTCAGTATTCAATAAATTACCATTCAGTATTCAATAAACATATTCAGCATTCAATAAAAGTATTCAGTATTAAATAAAAACATTCAACATTCAATAAATTACCATTCAGTAGTAATCAAACATATTCAGTATTCAATAAATGCATTTAGTATTCAATAAACACGTTCGGTATTGAATTTTAATTACCATTCAGTATTCAATAAACACATTCAGTGTTCAATAAATTAACATTCAGTTTTCAATAAACACATTCAGTATATAAAAAATTACCATTTATTATTTTTGTAACATAGAGGGCAAAATTACTTCGAACTGATTGGATAACAGCAGGGGCATTTTTTCTTAATTCAGGGCAAAATTACTTAGCACTGATTGGTCGCTGGTACACTTCCGAAAATTTCAAAAAGTCTCAAAACTGCCTTAGAAACATTTTCCGAGGAACTTCGATATTTTCCGAAGATTTCCGAACGTTTCCGAACATCTCCGAATATTTTCCGAATTTTTTTAAAAATCATAAAAATGCCTTTAAAACTATTTCAAACCTCTCTCGAAAATTTCCGAATGTTTTCAGAGGTTGCAAATTTTTGCTTCATTTGGGAGAAATGAGTTAAGTTATGCAACGCTTTCTCGTGAGATCGATCCTGCGGAAAATGAAGAATTTTGCCCTCGATGTCATAAACATGTAATCGCCTGGTTCCTAGTAAAATTTAGGATTAATATCACTTGTGTTTTCATTTTCTCCAAATTTTGGAAAAAGTTGAAAACACTCGTGAAAATAGTCCTTAATTTTACTCGGCCCCATGCGATTACCTATACTTATTAGAAATGCATGGCCGACAAAATTGGTGGGCAATTTATTGCGTGGCCGATAACCTACTTCCGATTTTGTATCACATGACGCGTTTTGTCCAATTGGATTGCAAATATAAATGATTGGGTGGGTTATAACCAAGGATATACCAAGCAACAGAAAACAATCAAAGAAAACAGAAAGTGTAATCTACTAGTTTGACTCCGCGATACTCAAATGAATTATTTATACTTTGACTTGACTATATAATGAAATGCTGGACATATTATTACATTGTGTCTGGGCCTGCAGAATTTTCATCAATGATAACTCGATCATCAATTTACTAATTGAAGGGCCCAGTGCAAAAGTAGTGTAAATGCTTTATATGAATGCTAAATTCTCTCAAGTGCACTGAAGCACCCCAGTTCCCTTTAGTGGAACAAAACGAACTTTTATAATGAAGTATATATCAGCAAAATAAATATGATTTTTTTGCAATAATTTATCAAAAACTTAAATATGTTTTTATTGATCTTATAAATCAAATCGCTAATCATGACGTTCTTGCAATCGCGAATGAAAAACTTCGTCTACTTATAAAGCCGTTTTGTTATACTGTATGCCGAAAACGAACCAGGCTTTATGAAACGCGTATGGTGTCAGGGACTGCGGTGCCATAGACCTGGGTAGGCTTTCACCTAATCAATGGTTTTGTCGAAGAGAACTAACAGAAATTAACGATGAAAATTTGATAAAATTTTGTTAAGACTGATAAAATAAACGCATCTCCGGCAACCTAAGAAGTTCAAAATTTAAAAATTCTCCTAGACAAGCCTAGAGTGCTCGCGAAGATGCGTGTGCTCGTTAAGTCAAGCTATGCGCGAGCTTATAGTGCCCCAAAATATGTTCCCGTGGTTCCAGCACAACTTACTATTAAGCAAATAGACAAAGAACTGATAAATAAATGTAATCTATAACCATTTTGTCGATTTTCATGAGAATAGTGCACACCACACGTATATAGGACTGCTGACACAAGGTCCACTCAGATTTGACGTGCACTCCCCCGCAAAAAATGCTTGCTATGTGCCTGGAACACTAAGAAAAATTAGGC
This sequence comes from Hydrozoanthus sils, assembly GCA_027575215.2. Lineage (NCBI taxonomy): Eukaryota > Metazoa > Cnidaria > Anthozoa > Zoantharia > Hydrozoanthidae > Hydrozoanthus > Hydrozoanthus sils. Next base: position 5,993 of record JAOBRD020958846.1, read on the forward strand.
TTAAACAAGGCATCTATTCCAATTGCTCTATTGGGCTTAGGAGACAATTAGCTCTGAGGATGCTCAACTTCTTTTCAATCTTATATTAATACTAACTCTCTATGCCCAATACCATACACAATCATATATTTACCTGCCAAAAATTATCTTGTAAAAAATATTTGTCAGTGAAATTCCATGACATCGAGAGCTGAAAAAAATTAACATATTTTTCTGTTTTGTTTACTTTGTATACAGCAGGGTTTTTTTTTTAAATTTTAAACATTAGTTTTAGTTAGATTCCTGAACTGCATGAAGCCAAATACTTTCTCAACCTCAACGTGGAACTTTACTTTCTTTTACTTTCAGATTCTGCTCTGATAATTCTTTGAGTTTTCTCTTAAGTTCTTCGTTTTTGTCCTTCAGACTACTGTTTTCCCGCTCGAGTTCAAGAACTCTCTTCTTAAGAAAGCACTCCTTCTCCCTTCTCATATCACGGGATCTCTTGGCAGCAACATTATTTTCCTGCCGTCTTTCCCAGTATTTATCATCTTTAAGTTCTTTTGGACTATTTCTTCGTTTTGGCTTTCTTGTTACTGGAGTTGGGTTATAGTTAATCCAATCCATCAGAGATGAGTTTTTCCTTTTTTTGCTTGAAGTCAAATTTGCATTTTCGTCTCCTGAATTTTTTTTGTTTGATTTAGCATTGTCTCTTTTCCTTGATGAGGCAGGATTTTGTTTATCCAAATCGTCTGTACAATGGGATTTGTGATTATTTGGCTTGTTAGGCATTATATTACTATTAACTATATCAATGTTACTCATACTAGCACTACTTTGTGCCACCACCTCGTCACTGTCCAAGCTCTCTCCATGCCCTTCATCAGTCTCTAGGCTGTTACAGTTAGATGAAGGTGAAACTGGGGTTTCCATATTTTTTGTTTCATTGATGACAGAAGGTGAATGCTGAGGTGTTGTTAACGAGGTGGAAGAATAAATCTTGTGGGGAAAAGCATTGTTTTCTTGTCTGCTCTGTGTTAACTCTATTTTGTTACTGAGATCATTGTAATCAGGACGGACATCTGTGGCTTGACATGAAGCTTGTACCCATTGTAAAGGGGCATTACCCACAGCAGGCATAAAAGGTGCGCAACTGGGTTGGGTCACTATATGGCCATTCAGTGGACTCTGTAATACCTGGGGGTTACCAGATATTTGAGAAGTCTCTTGAAAATCAGGGTCAACTTGATTGGCTTTCAACACAAGAGCTTTGTCTGTTTGTTCTTCCTGTGACCTAAGTGTAACAGAAAACTCACTAGAGCTGGGAAATTCATCCAGGTCCATGTTATCTTTCAAACTAAAACTTGAATTCATAGCTTCCTTGACAAGCTTAAGATATGTAGATCTGAAAAAAAAAACGTGAATACCATTGTGTTTGTGCATGTTTCATATAAGTAACTTCAACTTACCAAAACAGCCAGTTTAAATTATCAACATGATACTTCTCCCTTCACCATTCCAATATTCAAAAGAAAACATTTTGTAAAGAGAATAGGGAAACTGATCGAACAAAGCAAATACTGTATGTTAAAAGCAAATTAAAATTTGGGCCTTGCGCAAAAAACAACCTAAGTGAGGTGCTAAAATCTCCCAAAGCTTATGAAGAGATAACCCATGGGATAATATAGTGAGAGTTTTCAAAGTACATCGATCAATGAGATCGACTATATATCTAAATGTATCCACACGTCAGTTGATACAGTTTTTCCTACGGAAAATTCCTAACTCGATACACTCTTTTTTTGTAAGAACGTCGAATTCTTGGACGGAGGCCGAACGTGTCGAGGCTGATATCTCGAAAATTGAAGGAGGAGGAGTAGACACTATAACTTATGACAAACATCTACGACATGAGAGACCGCAAAATACCTAGCTACTACTGCGGTTTTTTACTACTGCGCATTTTTTTTGTTTTTTAAAAATAGATGCGTATAAAGTTAATAGTTTTTTCTAGATGGCAGTTTATTCTGCAATTTCAAGATAGAGAAATTTCCGTTGGTCCTTAGAAACTTGCAGTTTAGTATATGTCAGGCCAATAATAAAAAAAGATTGACGAAGTTCATTAACATGTTAACAAGATTGTCTTGATTCGCTGAGATACTTCTGATAGGGGCAGAGAAACAATTGGTAATTTCTTCATTATTCTGAAAGTCTTTTGTGCCGTAGTAATTGAAATTAGTATCTGAAGGCATATGCAAATTAATACCAGAATCCGTAAGATGCGGTATTTTGTTGACATCTGAGGTTATTTCAAGTCTTAGCAGTGATTTATAAGAGGACTTTGGCTAGCGTAGATTTCTGGCGAGAGTTGATTCTGTAAAAAAACAATACACTATATATGCAATACATGCTGTCTTTAAATATACTAATTTTTCATATACTTTTCAAGATTTACTTTCTGCATTTCCATACAGTATTAAAATTTCCGTACGTTTATTGTTCTTCGCCTAGTCACGATCCGCGTATCGTCATTTCACGTGTGAGAAAACGACACGTCCAATCAGAAGCCGCGTATTGCTTTTTTCACGTGTGAAAAAACGATACGTCCAATCAGAAGTGAGAACGTTAATTCGATTTTTTTTTCCCGTTTTAACTTGAAGACAACTCCAGCGCGCCATTTCAAATTTGAAGAATTGCCCTTCGTCTGAGCATTACATGAAAAATTAAAAATGATGCTCAGACGAAGGGCTAACGCTCGAAACGTCAGCTTTTCCCATCATCTCACGGCGACGATAATTTATTTATCATTAAATACTTCAAGTTTATATTACTCGCCGACGCATTCAAAAATTTTTTTTAAAAACTGTATACCTAATGCTTTTTGATTAGCCTTTTTGCCAATGTAAATGATATATTGAACAGCCAATATATTGACGATTGGGAAAACAAAAATACGAAACAAAAAACATTACGGGACATGACTCGGGGACTGGGTCGGGCAATGGCAGTGAAGGACGTGTTTCCGGAGCGGCTATCGACTTGCCAACTGGTTTGGTGCATGGATACTAGCAAAATCACGAGTTTCTTTAAAAGAAAAGAACGATATAACTCTACGGACTCGGAAAAATCTCAAGACGCAAAAAAAGTAAAAAATTCGAAAGCACGTGAAACTAAAGAAGACACTCACGAAGACGAAAGCACTATCGTCGATACTGCACTGGACATGGCGCTAAACGTAGCAGGTAAAATTGATCTCATCCTACTAAAACTAGAGAAATTTGAAGATATTGATACCAGACTAAACCAGATAGCGGTAAGATTAGAAAAAAAATTAGCGCCAAAGTCATTGAAGAAGTTTGCCGCCTTGAAAACAAAACAGAGAAGGCAGAACAAACGGCTTCAGACCTAGAAACTTCTGTTGAATACGTGTCCAAAGAGAAGACGGAATTGATATAGGAGACGAAAGAGAAAAATGCTAGACAAAAAGCAGAAACTGATAACTTATCCTTCGGCTAATAAATAACTTGAGATTCTACAGAGTTGCAGAGACGGAAAGCGAAGAAGCAGGCGATGACTCAAACTATTCTCAAAGACTTCCTGGACGACGAAGTACAACACCCTAGTGCTATTCCATAAAATTTCAAAGAGTACTCAGGTTGGTATAAAGGAGACAAGATGGAAAACCAAGACCGATGATAGCGCGTTTCACCAACTATACCCGGATCGCGAGGAGGTTATGTCCCTTAGAAAAAATTTACAAGGCTCACAATATGGAATTGGCCCAGACCTTCCCAAAGAAGTTATTTGAATGCGAAAACCACTTATTCCCAAATTAATTCAACAAGAAAAGACAGAAAAACGGCCGAGCAGAACGCTTTAAGCTAATAATATTATAAACTCAGTTATTTAAGTTTATTTTGACTTGTAGAAGGTGTCAGTTTTCAGTTTAGCATATTGCGCCTAATAAGTATAATTAACCATTAAAAAATTCTCTTTGTCTGTTGGGAGCCCCTCAGGGATGGGCTATTGTGACTTTTACAATGCTGTCAAGACTGCAAGATTTAGAAAAGATTAAAGTGGGTGCAACCTTCGGTAAAAGCACGTGGAGTACATTTTTCAACGAACGAAGCACTAGCACTGCAGAAAAACATGTCAGAAAAAATTGAAAAATATTAAGGAACTCGTGGAAAATTGGAGTATCCGTAATTTAACGTTTTTTGGGAAAATTACAGCTTTTTTGAATTCGCAGCGGGTCTATATTTTGACACCGCTTCGCTCTTGTAGAAAGACACTAAAATAATTAAATGATTTTCTCTTCCAATTCCTTTGGAATGGAAAGAACAATAAAATTAAACGCAAAACAATGATAAGTGACTACTGACAAGGATGATGGTGCGAAAATTAATGCTCGACATCATTGCTTTCAATAATGCACTGAAAATAATGTGGGTCACAAAATATTTTGATAACTGCAACCAGAGTAAATGGAAAGAAACTCTTTGACTTTTATCTAAAGGGCCTTGGAGGCAAAAGTGCTTTTGTCAGTAACCTTCTACAGAAAATTATACTAAAAGATAGCTTTACAAAAGAAATATTAGAAACATGGGCACTAATTCATTGGCGTGAGCAAATATGTTCTTCGGATGAATTCCTTGACCAGCATCTCTGGAACAATTCCCTTATTCGAATAGAAAATAAACCAATCTAGTGGTCAAAATGGCACGAAAAAGGAATAACAAAAATTTCTCATCTTTGTGCAGACAATCCAAAAATACGAGTTCTTACACATGATGAATTCCAAAGTAAATTTGACTTTAACGTTCCATATACAAAATACGCCGGACTTTAAAATCGAGTGTATCTAGTCTTTATAGAAACTAATCTCGAATACATCAAACAACGACAACAACAAAATGTTGTTATTAGAAATACTCTTGCAGGGGTGGCGTCAACCAAGTCTATCTACACAGTTCTTACCAAACAGATAGAAATGAAACCAGTAAAGTCCCAATCAAAGTGGGAAACTTAATGCGATATTACACAATCAGATCAGATCTGTTGGGAAAACATTTACCTTAGGAGTATTGACAGCATCACACTAAGAAATTTCTAATTTAAATATCTTCATAGAATAATTCCAACAAATACTTTACTATTGAAATACGGAATAAAAAGCAGCGATCTGTGCACCTTTTATAACAAAGAACGAGAAACACTGATTCATCTTTTCTGGGAATGTAAAATGACCAAAGTCTTTTGGATATCGCTCCAACATCGTTTGCAATCGATAAACTTACTGAAGAGAACACGGACTATAGACAAGATGGACGCCTTAGGTCTCACCTCGAATCAAAAAACACTTCCGTACAATTTCTGCAATCTGGCGGCAAAATGCTACATATACAAATGCAAATTAACGGAGGTAAATCCCAACAGTTTAGGCTTTTTACAGCAATATGAATGGTACAGTGTAATTGCGAAAGAAATATTATCAACAACAGAAATGGAAAAGAAATGGGAACTATTGAAATATTTATAATTAACATTTGATTCAACGCAGAACAGGGGCCTTATTTTTGTGTATTCATCTATTTATCTATTCAATCATTAGTTCAAAAGAAAACAAAATAAAAAAAACCAGAATTTCTCAAAGTTATTGACTGTGCTGTGTACTTGACAAACCTTTTAATCGTTTTTTTTCTTCCACTGTAAACGGACCACTTAGTTTATCTTTGTTTTTTTTGTTAGTTTTTAGATGTTTGTGAAACGTAAATGTGCATGTTTAGTGTTTCTTATTTATATGAGTTTGGAAAATGTAAGTAATTTTTGTTTCTTAATAAAGTTTGTTAATTAAAAACAACATTAAGGGACATAAAGGTTTTAGAAGAATTTCTTCATCCGAATTCATTTTATGCTACTTCACGACTCGTGATTAAAAACTGTGCAAAGCACTTTCCATGCTATTTTCTGCTTATCATAAAATTGAAACGAAATCTCGAAATGTATATGATCCAGATGCGGTTAACTTCTGCAGGTCTTTATCAGACGTTATTTGGATGACTCGGTTTGTCGGATTTTCATCCTTTCGCATAAAAATCCTGCCATTAATGGTTCAGATAAATTTATACGTTAGTTTCTTCTTTGCTTCCATACACTTTTTAAAGATCTCTCTTTTACTCTTGGTGA